>RJWM01051385.1:0-10453 GCA_004363535.1 Dasyprocta punctata
AAAAAAAAAAAAAAAAAAAAAAAAAAAAAAAAAAAAAAAAAAAAAAAAAAAAAAAAAAAAAAAAAAAAAAAAAAAAAAAAAAAAAAAAAAAAAAAAAACCAAAAAAAAACAAGAAACAAAAGAGAAGAGACTAATAAATAACAATAACAAAGAGCCCAAAACAGTAACAATATAGGCTTACAAAACAAGGTAGTAGGAACATAACTAAGGTTGTTATTTTGCATAGTTATCGTCAAAATAGTTACTCAGATTACCAGATACAGACTTGCAAAATTCATCTTTAGCTAAGTCTTGGAAGCGACCCATATGTCCATCAACAGATGCCTGGATGAGGAAAATGTGGAATCTATATATAATGGAATACCTCTCAACTATAATGAATGATAAATTTGAGGCATCTGTAGGAAAATGGATGTACCTTGAGAGCATAACGTTAAGTGAAACAGATCAGGCACTCGAGTTTAAATATAGTAAGGTTTCTGTCATATGAGAAATCTAAAGTCCAAATAAAGTAAAAATCAAAATAAAAGGTTGACAGAAGAATACAAGATAGATCTTTTGCAGATAGGAAAGGGACCAAGAGATAGGGAGGGGTAAAGGGCATAAAAGGATTTAAGATGTGTCATGTACATGAACCAATCATCCACAATAAAGGTAATGATTATGTGTCACATACATGAGCTAAAAAAAGTGAAAATGGAGGATGGAATCTAGAGACAGAGAGCGGGGGTGGGGGAATGTGGAGGGGAAGGGGGGCAAAAGGAATTAAGGTATATAAATCCCTGAGATGCATGTAAACATTATGTATTACAGACACATAGTAATTAAAAAATTAAAAAATTTTGTGCTTTTGTATCCACTTAGAATATCATTAATGCAGTTACAAACAAGTTTTTACCAGAATGCTTTCTCTGTCAGTGTGTGAATTCTTATCTAGATCACCTAACTCTGCACCTGAAAAAAGAAACATAAAACATAATAACCACATCAGGTATTAGAGGAAATCTGAGATTTATGCAGAAATCATGGTAACTGATTTCTTTTTCACTTTTTATTTAGCTATGATGTTCTGCTCCTCATTTTTGGATGAATTATACTTTTTCAAGGTCAAGAAAATTTCTTTTTTCTTTTTTCTTCCCATCTTGCTATGTCAATCAGGTCAATCTTATATTTGAAATCCTCTTGCTTCAGTCTCCCATGCTGGGATTAAAAGGTTGCACCATAACACCCAGCTTGAAGGTACTTTTGAATATATTCATAAAATAAAGGCTAGTGTATTGATAGTATAAGTATACTTGCTGAGTACATCTATATTGGCTGTTGGTGTGTTCCTATTATTGATTTCTGTTTTGAGTTATTGTGTAAGTATGGTATTCACAAACTTTAGGGTTCTCCATATAGATTTTCTTTGAACATCAATTCTTATCAAATGTCTCTTGATCCTCTACTATAAAGTTTTGTATAATTTTATGTATGCTTTTATAAATGATTACTAAGAATTCTGTTAAATGTAGTCTTTTAGCAATGATAAGTAGTTTCTGTGGTAATCTTGCAGGGAATTACACTGTTTTGGCCGCCCAATTTGTGGGTTATAATGAGTTTGAAACTGAGAAAGAGTTCTTGTGTCTGATAGGGCTTGATATAATTCATAGTTCTTGTGTACCATTTTTCTACTTTTTTAAAAAAATTACTGAATAAATCTCGCAAATGCAATTATTTAATTTTTTCAATGTGGAGCTAATCTTTATTCCCCCTACAATTGTGAATCTTATGTTGCCAGCACAGAAAAGTGGAATACAAATTAAATTTTATTTAAAATTAATTGAACAGATTGAAAATACATTGAGATTCAAAATTTTGTTCACAAAATGACCCAGCAAGGCAGGGAGCGGAAAGAGTAAAGAGAGCTCTGTAAAACAGAAATGGCCTGTTCAATCTCTGCATTCATTCACTCATTTAAAAACATTTGTAGGGGATTAATATCCAGAATATTTAGGAAGCTCATGCTAATTAGAAGAGAATACACAGGAAATATAGAAAAGTGGTTTGAGGATATAAATAAATAATTTGCAGAAAAGAACAGCTAATTGAAAAGCAGTAATAATTGTAGTGAATGATAATCACCTCCAACGTTTATTAAGCACTTATTTGTGCTAGATTTTGTTCTTGGTGGTTAGTGTTTTTACCACTTAATTTCTCATAAGCTAAGTGCTGTTATATCCCCATTTTACAGAGGAAGCAACTGAGTCATAAAGAGTTAATATGCTCATGACGATTTGCATACAAGTGGAAATTTGACTTTAAAATTTGTATGCATATGGATACAAATCTTGGTAGTTACTGGATAAATGTATATTAAAGTGATAATGAAGTAATGCCACAATCTAATTTGTAAAAATGTGAACAACGAATAATACAAATGCTGATGAGGTTAGAAGGATGAGAGGAGCTTTCTTCAGTTACTGATTGGAGTGTAGAGAGGCACGATCCTTTCAGAGAACAGCTTGCAGTTTTCACAGAACTCAGGCATGCTAATCCAAATGTCATGGAAGTTCTACAGTTGATCACATACCAGAGAAACCTCTCAAGTTTATGGACATGGATACATGCATGGGGTTGTTTACTATATTCATGGTAGGATGGGTAGAGGTGAAAATACCATATGCATCCTTTCGGAGGGAAATAGATATCTTCATGTATTCATAAAGTAGTGTCCTATGGGATACTCAGCAGAAATTAACTGTATTTTATTTTTAGGAATGTGAATAGCTATCAAAATTAGCTGAATAACATATTACTGTATGATATTATAATACTATTTAAAACAACAACAATGACAACAAAAAAGCTGATTTTAAATCACATATCCTAGTTACTGTATGTTTTCCTGGATATTCTTATGTGCCAAATACGTACATTGGGTGAATAGAAAATTCACAGGGTTTATTACCAATAAGGAGAGAGGAATGATATTGGGGGTAGAGAATAAAGAGAATAATGATGATGATGATGATGATTAGATAAAATAAAATTTTCACAGACTGCTTTTGAAAGAATGACATTACCATTAGTTCAATATAGGCAGAGTTTTTAGTCTATTTTATTGCTTTATCTCACATCGCTAAATTAGTGTCTGGGACATGACAGATGCTCTGATAAATAAAATGTGAAAGAAGAATAAGTGTATAATTAAGAAAAATCATCATCTCAGGTTCATCTACCTGGAATACCTGGAATCCAATAAAAATTGGCACCCCTTTCTCAACTGTGTGTGTGCGTTTGTGTACATCTATGTAGGCAATAGACGAGTGGCCCATTTAACTATACAAAGTGAATCAAACTCATTGTTTGAACCCTAGGGCTATAATGTGTTTGGGCAGACAGTGAAAAACTCTTACTTGTATCAAGTGATAAGTGGTATGAAAAGGAATTTGAAAGAGTCGATGTATAGGAAAGGGAAGTCTGCATATTCATTCAGTTTTTAGCCATTTGACTAATATTGGCTGAGTTCTTGCTTTGTATTCCTTCTCTGAATGCAGGAGATGCAATGAGGAATTTTCATGGAACTCACATTCCTAAAGAGACTGGCATTATTCAAATAATTACACAACTGAAAGGAAAGTGAAAAATTGCTTTTGTGTTACTTATTCTCCATGAGAATTTATGAAAAAGAATGACACAAAAGTTTGTATCTAAATTTGTATTCTAATGATTTTCCTGAAGAAAAGGAGGGAAATTCAGAGGCTTAGTAAATTTTAATTAGAAAGTGGTTGGCATATGGTGCAGAGTAGTTATGTGATATAGAAAATTAAGCAGACAGAGTGACCTCATAGGCCTTTTTTTTTGCCCCAACAATTGAAGGTTTTAAAGTGGATGTTATATGATCCAATTTGTAGTCCAAGAAAGGATTTTCTGGGCATGTTGCACAAAAGAATGGAGAGGGAAAGTAATGGGTATGTGAGATGATGAGGTTGATAGCGTAGTCCACCTGAGAGGCAGAGTCACTTGATGGGGGTTGCGGTGGGTGCAGAAACAAGTGATAAGTCAAAAATCCACTAAAGAGGTGAAATTCAAGGAATATGGATTTAGGATTGTACTATAGGTAGAAGGAAGATTGAGAGTGACCAGAGCAGAGCAAGTAAAAATAGCCAATCTGGAAGCGCTGTACCACCATGAAATAGCAAATACAAAGAGAAGACCTTAAAAGCAGGTTAAGATAATTTTATTAAATGTATAATGATATTGTTGTTGCATAAGACAAAAAAGTCTACATTTTTGGAGTTGCATATGGTGTAGGTAAAAGTGACAAGACTGTGATTTCCTTTAAAACTAGAAAGGACAAGGATATAAGTGAAAATTCTTGGTAATTGCTGCCATCTTGAGACTGTTATAAAGAGATGTGTTATTTTGTATGATTTTGTGTATATTTTAAATTTTTCATAGGTTAGAAAAAGTAACCAGAATGATAAGGGCATCTTATTAGGAGATAAATTTCAAGTAGACTTCTCACTAGTGAAAAGAGTTCCTTAATATTATAATACACATTTCAAAGTGTTAAGAGAAATTTAAGTCACAGCTTATTGAGCCCTCCAGACCTTCATAATTATTAATTATTGATGAAGGCAAAGTTTACATATATTCATACATGGAGGATTGAGAATTTTCCAGTTTTAGACCATTGGGGAAAGAATGTAAGACCCAAAGAAGAAAATTTAACCTAGAAAGCAATGGTTAAGCAAGAAATTGACGCACTGTTAGTAAATTAAGATTACTTATCTGTACCTTCTAGTGGAAATGCGGGAATCTTTTTTTGGTTTGGTTGTTTTTTTTTTTTTTTTTTTTTTGGTCCTGGGGATCAAACTCACGACCTTGCGCCTGCCAGGCAGATGCTAATGCCGCTAAGTTAAACCCCTGGCCCTAGGAATCTTTAGCGTGAGAAGAAATATGCTAAATCTTAGTAGGAGTGTGTGACAGATTTCAATTTGTTTGGTGCAGTCTATTGTGAGCTACTATTGAGAGAGATGTGCTTAAAAGGTGCTGTAAGTCATGAATCACAAACAATACATTAATATGAAATTTTGTCAATTTTATTGGAGTTGCAAGATCACACAACTTCAGACTACAGCTTAAGAAATGTCATCACAGGAAATAACCCAGTGTCTCAAAAGAAATCATCTAGTTCTCTTCATGAAAAACAAAAACAAAAACAAAAAGCCTGTCAAGATTCAACATCAGGATGATGTTTATCATGTTTTTGAATTTGTTAGAATTCTGTGAGCTGAGTATGTATCCAAGAAGACTGTAGCACACTCTAACTATTAGAAGGGCTTATTAGAGCATTTAAGAAATGTTGTGCATAGAAAATGGTCTGAGAAATGGACATGCCATTTCATTCTCTATCATGACAATGCTCTGTTACACATCCCTTTGGTATAGCAATTTTTGTCAAATAAAAACATTACAATATATCTTTATCCACATTATTCACCAGATCTGGCACCCTGCAACACCCAACTAACTATGAAAGGTAAACATTTTTAATCATTTCAGGACATTGAGGCAGCCATGGCAACATCACTAAAGACATACAAAAGAAGATTTCCAGAACTGCTTCAGAAAGTGGCAAGAGTAGCGAAACTAGAGAGAGTATTTTGAGGGAGATTAATTGCAAGTTGTGTTTTACTGTAACATTTTTTTTTTAAATTTAAACATTCACTGTGGTTTTTTTTGTTTTTAAATCACACTTCTCAACAAAAGAGGAAAATATCTCAAGGTCACTAAGATACTCCAACTCCAAAGAAGCAGTTTAACACTGGAAAACTTACGAGTATAATTCACTACCTTAACAGATCATACACAAAGCAGCGGCAGCATATCTAGATGTGAAAAAAAATTAGAAAAATTCATTCAACACTATTCATGGTACAATTCTTGACAAACAATGAATAGAAGGGAATTTTCTTATCTTGGAACAAGAATTATAATTGGTAGTGAAACAGAAGTGTTCCAAATGAAGTCAGAATTATGATAAGAGTGCTGCTTTCTTTCACTGCTCCTTTTGGCATTGTTCTAGAAATCCTGGCTGAGAAAAGCCAATACAAAACAACACAGAGAAACAATTAATTCAAAAAGCTGACTTGTTTCAAAGACACTTTACAATGAATAGGTGGCTAATATCAGAAATATGATTATTCAGATCTCATTCATAGTAACAGAAACTCATACTGTATCTTTAAATAAATCTAATGAAAGACATGTAAGGCTTGTATGGAAGAAATTGTAAAATTTAAAAGTGGGTCAAAGACTGAAGTAATCTGGAAATATTTTGTGAATATAGATGTTAAGATTTACTATCTTAAATTGCCCAATTAATATGCAACAGTGCAATTCTAGTAAAGTTACAAGGATTATTTTTGTAGGTATGGAAAATGATACTAAAGTTCATACTGTAAAGTTAGTTTTTTTATTTAAGAGAAAAAAGACAGAAAAGAAAACCAAAAAGCGAAAGAGACGAACACACAACAGCAACACACCCAAAACAGTAATAGTACACGTTTTCAAAACAAGATGGTAGGAATTTAACAATTGTTGTAATATTTCATATTGTTACCTTCAAAAGGGTTGCTTCGATTACCGGATATAGACTACCAAACTGATCTAATCATATGAGTACTAACTGTTCTTCTCCAAGAACTAATAGAATTAGTAGTATAGTCATTTTAGCTATCTTATGTGTATATATATATACATATATATATATGTATATAGATAGATATATACAAATTTATGTCCTTTTCCTTTTCTCTTCTTTCCTTCTTTCCGCTATTCCAGTTACTTTTCCTCTTTGAGCAGTTTCTTACCCTTATACGATATTCATTTTAGATTTTGGATCATATTTTCTCCATAAAGGAAGTTTTGGAAAAGAATGACAAATCACTTGTTTTACTAGATGTTAAGGCTTATTACTTAGTTTTAGTGACTAAAGCATGTGCTTTTGACACAATGATAGACATATGGACCCAAACCCAACCCAAACCAACCAAGCAACCAAACAAACTCCTACAAAAACTGAGATATAAGCATCTGCGATAACTTGGCATATGATTGTAAATCAGTGGGCAAGACAAAGAGTATTCATTGAATTGTACAGAGGCAATTGATTACCTGCATAGAAACAAAAATGAGGTCTCTGCCCAACTCATATAGTACACTCCACATAGGTTAAAGCCCTGGTTCAATATCAAGTCTAAAACTTTCAGAAGAAAATATAGAAAAAAATACTCTTTAACCCAGAAGACAGTGAATGATTTCTTTAAAAAGGTGCAGAAAGCACAAATCCTAAAGGAAACATTAGATATTTGACTACATTCAAAGTAAAAGGAAATTGTATTTGATCAAGGACATGATATGTAAAGCTAGCATAGACAGGGAGGAGATTTTTGCAAATCACACACTGCAAAGTGATTACTTACGAGAGTACACAAGAATTACTACTCCTCAGAAGGAAAAAATAAATGACCTAATGGTTGAGAAAGCTAAGAAACAGGGCAGTGTGGAGAAGAGGAAGATTGAAGGATCAGTAAACAAGTGAAGTGATGCTCGACCTCACTATTAGAAAGATACAAATTACAACTAAAATTGAAATACAATTTCCCATTCACTAATTAAAAATTTCAAAATATAAAATGTGGTGAGTAGATAGGAAATTAGGAACTGTGACATTGTTGGTGGGGTAGAGATTGATGCAAGGTTTTAGAGAAGAAATTAATAAAATACAGAGTAAAACTGAAGGGCAAAGAAGGAATTGGGAAAAATGTGAAGATGTAGTACAATTGATTGTAGAAGCCAGTATTTCATGGAAGTGGCTAATCTGAGAGCAGGAAGGAGGGAAGTCAGACATAAGAGATGTGCTGTCTCAAAAATTTGTGATTGTTTTTACAAATTTAAAAAAATAACCAAAGCAAATGTGCGAAACTATAGACATTTAAATTTATTGGCAGCATACCTGTAATGTCATGTATTTCTTTGCACCGTACCATATAATTGGAAATTTTTATTTCTTTAAGCATTGTATTTATTTGAAGAAAGGAGTCAAAAGGAGAGATTTGAGGACAGAACTGAAGATGCTTTTAAGGACTCTGATCAGGGAGTATACCCGAAATTCATTCCCTTCAGGAACCTGCATCACATTGCCAGTCTCTTCCCTCAGATTTTTTTCTTGAAATGTCACCTCAGTGGGGCTTTCCTTGGCCTTCACTGTGTTTCTTAACTCCCTTCTCTGATTTGTGCTCATTTTGAAAACTTAATATTACTTAGCATAACACATATTAATCTGGCCTATGGCCTGTCTTTCCTACTAGAACACGAGCTCTTCATAGCAGGAGTTTCTGTTTGATTTATTGTATAGCCCTGACACAGAGTAGCCTCTCAATAAATATTTGTTAAACAGCTGAACAAAAGAATTCTGAAGTTGTGACCCCAGGGGACAGAAAGACAGCAGCATGATTAAGAGAGGCAGAGGGATGGTCGGTGTAGGCAGAACTCTGTGTTTTTGTAGGAAGATGCAGACCGGGGAAGATGGCATACCTTAAAGAGAGGTCAGCAGGCAGTGGGGAATCAGGGAATAGAAGGACAGATGGGGCAGCCTAAATTGAAACAGAATTCAACTGCGAATTGAGCCCAGTATTTGCAAGTGGATGTATTTGGCTGTCAGTCCTGCTGAAGAAATTTGACCAGGCATAGAGTGCATAGCTTAATAAGGAAATTCCCTAAATTTATTCTCTCATGCTTTGAAAACCAAACAAAGGAAATACAATAACAATTGAATGTACTACAAAAGTCACACTCTGTCTCAGAGAGGAATTAAATGCTACTGTTTTAGCTATGGGGTGTGACAAGTTTAAGCAACTTTTCTGTTTCCCAAACATTGGATCTGACTCATCTGTTGTTGATTGTTTATTGTGCAGGCGAAAGAAGATTAGTTTTTAGAGTTAAACGTAATAATGGCCATGCTGAATGTTGAATACTCTGGTGTTCAAGAGATCTAAGGAATAATGTTTTTATATTTTCGTATGTGTTAGACTTCTGTTATTTTTTGTATGCTTTGAGATTTGCATGCTGTGGGGCTGAATAATACTTCTTTAGGCGACTCGAGACCAGAAGTTCTTCAACTTTAATATATATGCGTTAGCTGGTGAATTTGTTAAAGTTCATATTTTAGGTACCACCTAAGATAGATATAGAACTTCTGGTATAGGGTAGGCCAAGGAATCTGAACTGTAAATGATTAGTCTGAATGATTTAAAGGCATATGTTGTGCGACAACACTTAGAAGAATAAGTCTTTTAGATAACTGTAAGTTTTATTCGATCACTTCACTTTTTTCATGTATGAATTATGTACATCAGTGTGTTGGAAATAATCCATATGAGTAATACAGAATCACCAGCTTGGAAACTGTAAAGCATCATATCTCCAACTGAGAAAGAGGCATGCAAACTGGATACACTCTCATAAGAAAATCAAGCATACATTGAGATATTAACTAGCAACCAGATTTAAGAAAATTGCGTTTCTTGGTTTCCTAGGTAGGTCACTACAAATTGGGTAGCTGTAAAGCAGCACAATTTCTTTTCTTCCTGCTCTGGAATTTTAGAGATGCACAGTGAATCCTAATGGCTGGTTCCTGGATATCTCCTGCTTCTAAAGCTGCACCCTTTGCACTTGGTGGTTCACAGTCATTTTTGCAGTCTTTGTTTGTTCATATTTCTCTGTGCTCTGTCATCCTACTGCCTGTCAAATTCCCTCCCACCTTTCTCTTATAAGGTCATTTGTAATTAGCTTTAGAGCCCACCTGGATAACCCATGCTAATCTGCCTTTCACAAGATTCTTCACCTAGTCACAATTCCTTTTACCATTAACAGAATTTAAGGGTAAGCTGTAGCTCTCTTTGGAAGTCCTTATTCAGTCTACTACACGTGTTTAGAAGGGTGTGAATATAGCAAAGCTTTGCCCTTTCCTTGACGTTCCCTTACATAACAGATTCTTAAGCTCCACAGCAAACTGGTAAATACCACGCTTAGCAAATACATGTGAAGTGATTTACGAGAAGAGACTGTGTAGTTTGCCACAGTGCTAATTTTCCTGTGTGAAGCAAAATGTGGTTGGAGATGTGATCAATTTATTATAGCAGCGTCTTAGTACTTGAGTGGACAAGGACCTTCAGCATTTATTGCTGTTGTATGGGAGTCAGCAACGTGTTCCCAGTTCCTGTGGGACTCAGGGCTCTGCATTAGACACAGTGAGGAGTGAAAGGATGGACTCTGTGTTTAAAGAATTTAAAGTCTTTTACAGGATGAGGAAATGTACTTTAAATATGACAACCTATTAATCTACAGAATGAGGGTCCATAGGGTGCAGCAGACCTATCGCAGAATTCTCAGTAGGTGTTTT
>RJWM01051386.1:0-10463 GCA_004363535.1 Dasyprocta punctata
TCCACACTTCGCCACCCACCTCTAATAAAACTGGGGCTATGAGCTGTGGGAAGAGTTGGCTGAAACCCCAGCAACCCGCAGAAAGCTCTGCCGCACCGGCTATGGCCGGAAAGGTCCCAGAAAGACTAGATCATCTCTGAGCTTCCAAATAGTCTTTATTTTCTACACTGGCATTCCATCATGATGGCACGACCCTTTCAGATTAGGACATCGCTCCTTGCTGGAATTCATAGCCTTTCAATATCATCAAACATTCTTGTTGGTGACCTTAGTAGTCCTACGAAAGGATGATGGGAAATGGGGAGGTGAGGGAGGCGCCACCAGAGGGCTCTGGCCCCCTGCTGATAGGAGAGCGGCGGAAGGGCGGGCTCTTCCTTTGGGGACCAGTTAAAGCATCTTGTTGAAAGAGTTGCAAACAGCTGTCTGGGAATGGCAGGGTCACGCTAGAGAAGATACTTAAGAGGATCTTCCCCGACAGGCCATCCCTCTAGCCGCTTGAATCATTCTCATCCAAGTAGTAAGCACTCCCTAAATGCTCCACTTTTTATCCCGTATTAAATGTAGTTCCAATTTAGGAGCCCTTACATTCTCAGTTAAACAGATGTAACCAGGTATAAACGCCACCCCACAGTGAGCTTCCGGGCCCGAGATTTTACACTCTTAATAGTCTTAGAAGGTGTAAAGGATGTTTATTTGTAAAACTAGGGGACACACACTGCTGTCCTCGCTGTGTCTGTTGTTGTAAGAGCGCGGAATCACCTTGGCGCCTCTCTTCCCCGCTCAGATCCTGCTCCTCGAGGACGCAGCGACGGCGAGGAGGACGGTGCGGGCGGCCGGCTGGTGCCTGAGCTGCCTGGACGCGCTGGAGGCTGCAGACCGCACAGCCTCCCCGCGCGGCCCCCTCGCCGACCTGGCCGCCGCGATGCTGCACCTCGGCCGCCTGATGGCGCGGGGCCCGCCCGAGCGCCTGGGCCCCGCCGGCCGCCTGCTGCGGGGCTGCGTCCCCGCGCTGCTCGCCGCCGCCCGCGACCCCCTCCGGCAGCCGCGCAGCCCGCAGCAGGCGGCCTCCCGGCGCCGCGTCTTCGCGCTCATCAGAAGGAGCCTCGGCGAGCTCCTGCGGCGGCTGGAGCCCGGCGCCGCGGCCCCGGCGGCCGGCGCGTTCACCCGGCGCCTGCGGCAGCTGCGCCAGCTGCTGGCGGCGCCCGCGCCCGAGGCGCTGAGCGGCGGCCAGGTGGACGCGCCCCTGGCGGCCGTGGCCTGGCACTGCCTGCGCCTGGCCGCCTGCTCCGCGCCGCCCGAGAGGCGGCACCTGGTGGCCCGCTGCGCCCGGCTGCTGGAGCTACGCGGCACTGCCACCGCCCGGGGTCCGGACGGGACCTGCGGGCCTCTCGGGATCGGGCCCGGCCAGGAAAGGCTGGAGGCGGGGGAGAAGTGCGCAGCGCTGCGGGCCGCGACCGAGGCCCTCTCCCAGGCAGTGAGAGCCGGGCTGCTGCGCCGGATCCTGGACACGTTCACGGACGCCCTCACCCCTCTCCGAAGGCTGGTCCAGGCCGCCCTGGCGACGCCCCCAGGCAACACCCTGGGCGATGGCGAGGGCTCACAAAGGAGCCTGCAGCTTTTCCTTGCTGCATTTCAAGACCAGGCCAAACAGATGCTCTGCGTGGCCCAGTTGGTTTTGGTTCACTGCCCTGGACATCAAACAGGCGGGGACATGGAGGCCGCCATGGCACGGGTCTGGGAGCTTGTGGTCAGAGTGCAGCAGGTTTTCTCACACGGCTACCAAGGGTCCGGACCGGACTGGAGCCCTGCAGCCCTGCAGGCCCTGCTTCAGGCCTGGGTCTGGGCTTCTGAACGCCTGTCGGCCTGTTTTGATGATGTTCTCCACATTCCTGAATTCCTCAGGGTATCCATTCAGGATATGATCAAACATTTGGATTTCTTTACCTGGGCTGTGAAGAGTGGAGAGTCCAGCGAGTTTTCCAGATCCGTGGCTTGTTTACAGGGTCGAGCCACACACATAGTGCAGGTAATGAGCAGGTACGTGGGCCAAAATCGAGACCCCATCTTCCGGAATGGTCTGAGAGCCTTGATCTGGCAGCTGGCGCAGTCTGCTGCCATCCTGGGTACAGCTGCAGAGCACGGTTCAGGTGGGTACAGTTCTCAGGACACGGATGTGTTTTTAACCATGGCAAAACATCTCATTTATTCAGCTCAGCAAGTGCAAGAGGGGCTCGATGGGACCAACCACCCAGACATCCTCAGTCCCCTTCGACACCAGGTCCAAAAGTTTGACACTGCTAAGGGCTGGCCTTATTTCATTCTCTCTGGCCTTCAGGACCCCAGACCTCCTGAACTGAAATACCAGAAGGTTCCTGAATTAGGGGAACCTGAGCAAGGCGTATCCTGTCCATCAGTGGAACGTCTTTCTCGCCCCTGGATTCCTGACAACCATGCACAGAGGAGAGACCCTCCAGTACGCAGCACCAGCAAAGCCATTCTTTCTGTGGAGAGCCAGGATCACCAGGCAGTGACTTCAGTTTCCACCAATGTGCTGGGGCAGGATGTTGCTGCAAATGCAGCTCAAGAGGCCCCAGCTGGAGAGGAGCCACTGGGATCAGAGAAGACGACAAGACTCCAAGAAATCTTGATGTTGGCACCTTCTGATATTGACCTACCAAAGGAGTTAGCCCACAGAATAACTGATAGACATAATAGGCTTCCAGAAGTGACTCTCCAGCTACCTGAAAGGACCAGGGAAAGCAAGCAGGCTTTGGTAGCCTCGGCTGGTGACTGGTACCTGCTGTGTCAACAACTCTTTTGCTACAACCCAAAAATTGGTCTACAAGGGAACATGGCGGTGTTCATGGAGCTTCAGCAGAATTTAGCTTTAATGGTTCAACTGGCAGCTAAAAGTGGGCCCATAGATTTGGATAAGAAGAACCCTGACTCAGCAGGGCATCCGGAAATGCTTTTACAAATGCAAGGTAGATTGAAGGAGACAGAGATCCATGCCAAACAGCTGCTGGACAAAGTTCTGGCTTCTGATGGTCTCCAAGCTCCCAAGTCATGGGAGGAGAACGTTGAGGATGGGTGCCTCCTATGGTCAGTGGCTGTCCAAGACCTGATCCAGTCCATGGAGAAGTTCAGCAGGAGAGAAAGTCTGTTCCTACTACCCCTGCGACAGGCAGTGAAGGACCAGCAAGGGTTGCAGGAAGGGTTGGACCAGACAGCAGACGTTTGTCAAAGGCTGCAGGAGGCTGCCAGGCTGTCGGGCCTTCTGTGTGGGGATGAGCAGGTAAACAGTGAGGTCTCCTTTCTGTGCAGGGAAGTTCATGTGCTCAGAGATGCTCTATTGGATGTGGCACAGATCCTGGTCTCCTCTCCCAGACCATCTCCCAGCTTGTCCACACGCTTTGACCTTCTCTGCTTGGAGCTCACCCTTCGAGCCAAGGCCCTAATGGGCCACCTCAGCACCATAAATGCAGACTACGAACGTGCCTTCCATGATGCTGTCTGCCCAAGGCTCTCTGTGTGCAAGAACCCCCAGAGCAGGACAGAAAGTTCCCTGGAAAGAATGGTGTCTGGTATCCAAGTTGTACAGGGAATCATAACAAGAGGTCAAGAGTCTGGGCCCTGCCGGGAAGATCTTCTTGTGGCTCTAGAGAGCATTCTTATCCTCACCAAGCAAGTGGCCCAGACAGTTTCTGGGCTTCAAGAACATCTGGAGGAATGGGAATTGCATGTGCTGGATTGCCTTCGCTGGGAGTGGGCAGCCAAGGCCCACCATGCAGTGGCCCAGCTCCAGGCCTGGAATGGTGGTCACCCCAAGGCCTGGAGATTCCTGGCCCAATGCTTGAAACACACAGAAGAGCCAGCAAGGATCCCAGAGCAGGGTCCCATCTGGATCCAACTCCACTGTGAAGAGGGTGCAGCAGGACCCTCTGCAGGGGACGGGGTGAACTCTCAGCACGATGCCTCCAGAGGCACCCCAGGGAACTCAGTGGGGGCCTGCCCTGCTGAGCCAGCTGTCACTGGGACCTCCACGGCAGATGTGGACATGGTAGGCTACTCAGCACCTTTTCTCCTCTTACCTCAATCCTGTTTCTAGGAACCAAAGACCCGGCCAAGTTTCAGGGTCTTGAGGCCCTTGTGTATGTTTCACAGTGGGCAGACAGCAGTGCAGCCTCTAAGAGCCCATGGTAGAGGATCAGACTTCCTGGGTGCACCTGCCTCTGCCACTTCCTAGCGAGGCCCTGAGGACCTTCAGAGCTACTTTGGACTTCAGTGTTCTAATCTGAAGGAGGGTTAACGGAAAGTATCCATGCAAAAAGCGACTGGTACTTGCTTGGCATATAGTAAGTGTCCTATAATTAGTGCCTATACTTATTATCATGTTCCATGAAGTTCTTTCCAATCACCCAAACTGCAAGTGATCACCTTGCACCTCCTATGAATCAGGCTGCTTCATGCCACTTTGACCTCCTCAGAGGTTACTTCCCAGTTCCAGTCAGGGGTCTTTTGTTTGCAAGTGGCAGGAATCCAACTTAAATCATAGTTGGTTAAAAAAAAAAAAAAAAGGTTTATTGGAAAGACACTGGGTCTCTTGAATATCTTTCAGGGCATGACAGAACACTTAGGCACTGTGAATCTCAAATGTTTAATTGTATATTGTCCATGACCAAAGCCAGTGGGAGATAGAATAGGTTGGCAGGGCCTAAGTATTTGCCAAGCAGACATGTTCAGGCCAGCATTTGACGTACAGCATGATCTGTCCCTGTCATGACCTTATTTATTTATTTATTTATTTTGTACTGGAGATCGAACTCACAACCTCACACCTGCCAGGCAGGCACTTAGGCCACTGAGCTAAATCCCCAGCCCAATTTTTTGACACAGAGTCTCACTAGGCAGTTCAGGCTGGCCTTGAACTCACTTTGTAGCCCAGGCTGGTCTCGAACTCACAACACTCCTCCTGCCTCAGCCTCCTGAGTGCTGGGATTAAAGGCACACGCCACCACACCTGGCTGCTGGGCTCCTGTCATGACTTTATGCTCTGCTGCAAGAACCTCACCCCCGGAAACCATTCTCTAGGCCTTCTCCCAAGGTGGAACTGGCTCAGCCATGCATTTCTTTCTCCATTGCCTCAGTCTACTTCATTTTTCTCATTAAAACACCACAAGAAGGCATCCTCTTGCTCAGGAGGAGGAGAACAGGCGCGGTTCCCTTTTCCCTGTGCCTGAGTCCTCTGCTCAGATCCCGCCCGTCCTCTAGGCTCAATAGCGCCCCATCTCCTGGTCTCAGAAATTCAAGCAGTCACCGCCGGCGCCTCCTTCCCGATAGGGCCTCCTGACGCAGACCGAGTGCACTGCGGTCACCGACTTGCGCCATTTCTGCTGGTTCCTCTGATGCGTCCCCCTCCATAAACTCCGTGTGGAGAATCTCCCGAGCTGCACAGCAGGGTGCCGCTGGCCCCCCAGCTCTGCAGGCTTCTGGAATGGACAGCGCCGTCAGCACTCCCGTCCACGGAGAGAGTCATCTTTCCCGTCGGGGGCTGGTTTCCGCTGGGTAGGAGCAAGACCTTTACCTGGGGGAAACGCAGTCCTGCACTCACCGACTCTCAGCCCCCACACAGGCCGCCCCCTCCAGAAAAGCCTTCAGCTCGCCCCTCCCAGCATTCAGCACACGTGCCGCCCCGTCTGGAGCTAGGCCAGTGAGGCAATGGGAGACACTGCGCATTCTCAGAAGGCAGGAATGGTTTCCCTGAAGAAGCCAGCAGAAAAACAGTAGCAAGACCGGGTGTCTGCTCAGTATTCGCTAACTCAGTGTCTTAGTCCACTTCTGCTATTACAGCATCTCAGACTAGGTAATGTACAAAGAAAAGAAATTTCACTCCCAGCTCTGGAGGCTAAAAAGGCCATAATGGAGGGGCCATGTCTGGTGAGTTGAGGCAGAGATAATCAAGGATATTCTCAACTCTTGTGAATGGATTTACCTTTGTTTGTTTGTTTTTGATTTCCAGGTCTGGAAAAGGTTTGAGGGAAGCTGTGTCCGAGGTCCAATGGAAAAATAACACAGCCTAATTTGAGTACCCAGCCCACTCCTGGGTGTCACAGGCTGCTGTTATTCTTACTAGGAAGTAACAACAACCAAGTTTTGGGAGGAAATCATAATTATTCATAGCAAAACTTTAATATCATTTCATATAGATCAACTGGTATAAAAATGTTAAAACTATTTGGGTTCAGATTCCCAAAATTGGAATGTTTGCATGTTCCTGAATTTTTTCTCTCTCTGTCTCTGTCTGTTTCTCTGTCTCTCTCTCTCTGTCTCTCTCTCCTTGTCTCTTTCTCTCTCTTTGGAGACTGGGTCTTGCTATGTAATTCAGGCTGGTCTTGAGCTCACAGCGATCCTCCTGCCTCCAGCGGGCTGGGATTACAGGCAGGCACCACTACATCTGGCCATTCCGTGTTCCTGAATTTCTTGAAGAAGCTACAGACCCTCCCTTCTTTCAGGTAAAACCTGAAAATTCATAGAAGCAAAGAAAATGTAGTATTTTAGCTACATGGGAACGTGAGGGTTTCAGGTTGCGGTTTATGAAAACTCTGAATGAATGGAATACAAACTAATAATCTTCCTAGCTCTTCTCACTATTTCCCTGCATATTTATAAAGACTGCCAAGGACTGCTGGGACCCGAGGAATCAGGAAATGCCCCCGTTCGTTCTCATCTTTCTTTTAGATACTATAAAGGGGCAACTAACATCCCTTCTGTCGTTTAAAGGGCTGAGTGTCAGGGATCCGCGGGTTCTGACCCGTTGTCTTCTCGCAGCAGCTGAGCCGCAGCGCCAGGCCACGTGCCGAGGTTGACCAGCTCTCCCCGGAGGACGGCAGTGTAGACGGCGAGAACACAATCACCCGGTTTGCCCGAGAGATGGCCCAGGAGGCGCTCCTGATGGCTCAGCGTCTGAGCAAGAGCGGGTGTGGCCTGGTGCGTGGGATGCAGCAGCCTGGGGGTGGGAGGCGTGACCCCCGCATGGGGAACCGGCCCTTCCCACTGCTGGCCCCCAGAAGCCAGGGCAGCCCCGAGGCCACGCTGGGGAACCACTCAGCACTCAGCACCTGAAGGTCCTCTTAGCCTTCCCTGCCCGGGTGTAGCGGAACCTCTGCCTTACCTTCCTCTTCCCCTCCTCTTTTAAGCCTGGTGACGAGGGCTTTGTCTCATTCTACCAGAAAAGATAAATTGCCAAAAGATGCAACTTAGTAAAAACTGAGGACTCACTCATATTCCAGATGAAGGAACTGAAGAGAGTCACTTACATCTTTGAACATTTCCCAAAACAGAGATCGGAAGAACCGAAACCTCCTATATTAGGCTAGCACCGCCCGAAGGGGCAGGGCTGCTTCCCCCTGGCTTCTGGAGGCCGACCCGATCCACGGTCTCCACGCGCCGCGAACACGGGTGACCCACTCCAGTTCTCTTGATCTCTCTTCTTGAGTACATTGGGATGAGCACTTTCATGTCAACACACCAACACAGGACAAAAATAAAGGCAGTGGATTACTGAGTATGTGGGCCAAAAAGAAGATAATCAAATGGCAATAAGACCATTAAAAAAAAAAACCTAGTGGGTCCGCTGGGTGCCGGTAGCTTCAAAGTCCATGGCTAAGGCACAGGGGACCCGGCTTTCTCATCCTGGAGGTGGGCGGAGCTGCAGAGGACAAGGGCCCTGGGACTAGGTTTCTGCAAAGCCAAAACCAGCGCCCTCCCCCGCGCCCCGGATTCAGACCTTTCTTTGTCCTGTCCCTGCCCTGGGTCCCTGCCCACCACACGTTTCTTGCTGTAATACCGATCCTAAGTTCGTTAGAACGGAGGTG
This sequence comes from Dasyprocta punctata, assembly GCA_004363535.1. NCBI lineage: Eukaryota > Metazoa > Chordata > Mammalia > Rodentia > Dasyproctidae > Dasyprocta > Dasyprocta punctata. The sequence continues at coordinate 7,875 of RJWM01051386.1, forward strand.
GGAGTGGTTACTGTCTCTTGCTGACTCCTCTTTTCTTTCCAAGCGTCTCGGATATTCTGATTTATGTAAGACTAGGTGCTAGTAGTGGTGTTAACTGCAGATCCAGGGATACACACCCTCCCTGACCACGTTCACTGGGGGAGTGTGGTACACAGAAAAGGAGATGGCGGAAGGAGAACCAAGGGGCCAGTGTTAACAGACTACAACCTCCCAAACTCTGATTGTAATACCAGGCAGATTTTAACAACCAAAGCACCTGTGCTCTCCAGTAGAAGAGAGAGAAGAGTTTGAAATGGCTGGTTAGGGAGCAGCTGGCGACAGAGACCGGGGGACCTGGGATTTCCAGAGCAGAACAGTCAGATATGCCATGAATGAGAGGCAGCCGTACCAGCGACTCCTCAGCCCCAAGGCTGTGGGTAGAGGGGTGGTGGGAAGAGTGGAGGAAGGTTTCCCACGGACAAGCGCCTCACCTGGGAGCGGTCTACATAAGGTTATGCTTATGTGGTTTGAGTTTTCTCTGGCACCCTTGAGATCCAGGTTAAGAGTTCTGGAATATTCCAGCTAGATCCCTACAGTGTGGCCCTTTCCTTTCACACATGGAGGTGATCTTGTTGAAGGCTTTCTGTAACACTGTATCTTAAATCTTTATTCAACAGAAATTTCTAGAAAACTTTCTGTGTGCCAGCAGTGAACAAAAGCCATTCCATAAGTCATAGTCCAGGTTGGGAACCTGGAGTAATAGTATGTACAAAATAAATACTGCTTCAGGAAAATGCTGAAAGCTAACTCTAGCCAGGTGTGATGGTGCACACCTGTAATCCCAACACTTGGGAGGCTGAGGCAGGAGGATCACCTCAGGTTTGAAGCCAGCCTGGGCTACACGGTGAGTCCAAGGCCAACCTGAACTACATACTGAGACCCTGTCTCAAAAAAAAAAGAAGAAAAGAAAGAAAAAAGAAAAGGAAAGAAGGGAAAAGAAAGAAAGAAAGAAAGAAAGAAGAAAGAAATTGTGATGAGCAGGCTAGCTAGCTCATGGCCAGGGGTCTGCTTGACGTCCCTTCCCCACCCCCACATGGGATGGGTCTTGTTCTGCTGGTTGTCAAGGGAGTGAGCTTCTTACCCAGGGAGAAGCTGGGAGGAGGCTCAGGAAGTGGTGGTTTAAGCTAAAATATGTTTATTTCAGGGACTGGAGTTTTGCCAAACAGGTTATGATCAAGTTTTGCAGCTCACCACCAATTTCTTGGGGACAACCTGTAAGGGCATTATTTACCTACTTCTAATGCTTTCATTTCTTTGATGTAGACCAAAGATGAGCTAATTAGCTCTGCGAGGAAAATTGCAACTTCTGGACAAAAGTTCACGAGACTTGTCTGCATCATTGCTAAGAACTGTGTAGATCAAAGATGTTCCCAGGAGCTTTTGCACATGGTAGGGCAGATTCAAACAATGAGCAGCCAGCTCCACATCATCTCCAGGTAGGAAACGACTTTACTGAAAACTGCTAAACTCTACTTTCTTAGGACTCAGTGGTCTTTTAGTTTTTTAATCCTCAGGACTTTGCCCGACTTTCTGCTTCCTCAAAATTCCAGACATTTACTTCAACATTATTGCTATGATCACAGCAATTGAGGACTAATTTACAAACACAAATCTCCTTACTTTATAACCATGTCTAACCATTAGCTCTCTATTTTATGATAAGATTTTGGCACTAGAGAGACAAAAAAAGGAAAAAAGAAGCTTTTACTGTGGGCATGAGAGGGCTGCAGAAGAGACGCAAGCACCCTCTGGGGAGAACAAAGAAGTGGAAGTATTTTATCAGGTCTGGCTGGGGGAGGAGTTTGGGAGGTGGGCATAATGACACATCAACAGCTGATTTGAAGGAGCATCTGCCTGTGCGAAACAGGAGACAGAAAGATTTACTGGGGGCTGGGGGTAGAGTGCTTGGGTGATTGTGGAGTCTTGGGATTGTAGAGGGCTCAGCGCATGCGCAAAAAGGGAGCAGGAGGTTTTCTGGAACTAGAAAGAGAATGTAGAAGTTACTTTTAGAGAGATAAGTTGCTTCTCTGGGCTTGATACCAAGTTGGGCGGATGTCGTGTTAGAGATAGCTAAGCCCAGCCTGGCAGAATCTATCATTTTATACCACTCATATCTAATGAAAGAGCCAGTTATCTTTAAGAATACAGTCATGGACTACCTCGTGACAGTTTTTTGTCAATAACACACAGCATATACAGGAGTGGCCCCATTAGTGACACCAGCAGCTAGTGACATCATACCCATCTTTTTTTTTTTTTTTTAAGACAAGAGTCTCACTCTATAATTCAGGTTGACCTTGAATGTACTATGTAGCCCAGGCTGGCCTCAAACTCAAAATGATCTTCCTGCCTCAGCCTCCCAAGTGCTGGGATTACCCGTGTGCACCACCACATCTGGCTTTATAGCCATTTTAGTTTGTGTTACATACACTGTGTGATAGTCACACAACAAAATCACCTAATGATGCGGTTCTCAGGATGTATCTCTGCCATGAAGCGATGTGCAAATGTGCATGAACAGCAAGGGAAAGCACAGTGAATGTCGTCTGC
>RJWM01051387.1:0-10450 GCA_004363535.1 Dasyprocta punctata
AAGGAGAAAAAGATCTGTTTCCTGAATTTATTACAGATCACAGCAACCTGGGCTTAACTGTTATTATTTATAACAGCACCAAGAAGTTAACTGGTTCTCATCTTTTCAATCACAATATTATGACTGTTTTTGAACTGTAACATTGGAATGAATTCCTTTCTGCAAGGGATTGAACAGCAGCATCATTGATTTGTGAGTAAAGCAATTTACTTCTTTTAAAGAATAAAGGTAGGCAAGGAATAGCTGAAATTGGAAGTTCATGGCAAAAGAAACTGCAAAAACTCCACAAACACACTGAAACTAAATAAAACCCTCCTGAACAAACAAAAGGTTACAGATGAGATTAAAGAAAAAAAATAAAAATTATCTACATTTCAATGAAAATGAAGATACGACATACCAGAATCAGTGGGACAGCAATGAAAGCAGTCCTAAGGGGAAATAAATAGCCATGATAACTCACATCAGGGAAACAGAACAAGTGCAAATAAATAACTTAATACTGCACCTCAAGCTTCTAGAAAAAGAAGAGCAAGTCAAGCCCAAAGATCATAGAAGGGAGGAAACTAAAAAGATCAGAGCAGAAATTAACACAATCAAGGCTAAGAGAACAATATAAAGAATTAATGAATCAAACAGTATAGTCTTTGAAAGGATAAACAAAATTGATAACCCTGAGCCAATCTTATCAAGAAAAGAACAAAAGAAATTCAAATCCATGAAATGAGGAATGAAAAGGGTAAGATTACTACAGATCCTGTGGAAATTCAGAAGATCATCAACATCCACTTTGAAAATCTTTATTCACATAGGCTGGAAAACACAGAGGAAATATACAAATTCCTAGAAACTTATGAATTACCAAACATGGATCAAAAAGAAACAAAAATTTTGATAACCCAGTATCAGTTACTGAAATTGAAAACAAAATTAAAGATTACCACAAAAAAAAAAACACCCAGGTTCTGATGGACTCACAGTTGAATTCTACAAGAAATTTAGAGAAAATTTAATATCAATACTCCTCAAACTCTTTAATAATAATGAAAGGGAAACATTTTTCCCCACCTCATACCTGGAGGCAAGCATTACTCTGATAATAACCAGAGAAAGACCCAACCAAAAAGGAGAACTACAGACCACTATCCCTTGTTAGCATTGATGCAAAAATTCTCAATAAAACACTAGCAAACAGAATGCAGCAAATCATCAAGGAGATTATACTACATGACCAAGCGGGATTCATCCCAGGAATGCAGAGATGGTTCAATATACATAAGTTAGTAAATGTAATACACCACATCAACAGAATCAAAGACAAAAATTACATGATAATCTCAATAGATGCAGAAAATGTTTCTGATAAAGTCAAATACTCATTCATGAGAAAAACCCTACAGAAAATCAGAATAGATAGTCTGTACCTCAATATGATAAAAGCCATTTATGAGAAACAAACAACCAACATCATACTAAATGGACAAAAACTGAAATCTTTTACTCTAAAACCAGTAACAAGACAAGGATGCCCACTATCACAACTCCTATTCAATATGGTTACAGAATCATTAGCCAGAGCAATTAGACAAGAGAGAAAAATAAAAGGAATAAGGATAGGAAAAGAAGAAGTTAAAATATTATTTGCATATGATATGATACTCTATGTATAAGACCCAGAAAACTCCATCAAAAAGCTACTAGAGTCAATAAGAAAATTCAGCAACATAGTTGGATACAAAGTCAATGCTGGAAAATCAATAGCACTCTGGTATACAAACTCACTGAGAAAGAAATTGTGGAAATAACACCTTTTGCAGTAGCATCCAAAAAATGAGAAATACTTGGGAATCAAAGTAACAAAGTATGTAAAAGATCTATACATTGAAAAATATAATCCTCTTTAAAAGGAGATTGAAGAGGATATCATAAAATGGAAAGATATCTCCTGCTCTTGAAAAGGAAGAACCAACTTCGTGAAAATGGTCAAACTCCCAAAATTATTATGCAGATTTAATGCAATCCCAATCACAGTACCATTAACATAACTCACAAATCTAGAGAAAATTTTCCTAAAATTCCTTTGGAAACAGAAGAGATCTGAAATAGAAAAGGCAATGCTGGGCAACAAAGGCAAAGCAGGAAGCATCACAATTCCTGACTTGAAATTACACTATAAAGTTACTGTGATAAAATCAGCATGGTTCTGGCAAAACAAACAAACAAACAAACAAACACCCGAGGATCAAAGGAACAGATTAGAAGAAGCAACTACAAAAATTTGCAAATAACTTATCTTTGATAAAGGGACCACATATGTTCACTGGAATAAAGATGGCCTATTTAATAAATGATGTCACAAAAATTGGGCTTCCACATGCCAAAGACTAAAACCCAACCCAAGTCTATCACCATTCACTAAAATAAAGTAAAAAAAGATCAAATATCTAAATATTAAAATAGAAACACTACATTTACTGGAAGACAAGGTAGGTGGAGACCTTGAAAGTATAGGGGCAGGAAAAGATTTCATGAAGAAAACCCAAATCACACAGGAAGTACTTTAAAGAATCAACAACCGAGATCTCATCTTATTAAAGAGTTTTTGCACTCCAAAGAAATCACCAACTGCATGAAAAGAAAATCCACAAAATGAGAAAAAAAATTAGCCAGCTGTCCCTCAGAAAAAGTACTTATATCTAGAATATATAAAGAATTGAAAAACATCAGGACTCCCAAATTCAAAGACCTATTCTAAAAAGTTGCAACTGAGATGAACATGTGCTTCTCAGATGAAGAAATACAAATGGCAAACAAATATATTAAGAAATGTTCAACATCACTGGTCAGTCAAGAAATACAAATTGAAATACCATTGAGATTCTATCTCACTCCAAAAACAATGGCTACTATCAAGAAATCAACCAATAACAAATGTTGGTGGGGCTATGGGGAAAGAGGAATGCTTCTCCACTGTTGGTGGGAGTGTAGACTGGTGCAACCACTGTGGAAATCAGTGTGGAAATTCCTCAAAATCTGGCATTTGAGGTTCCATTCAATCCAGCTATTTTCCTTCTGGGTATTTTCCCAGAAGAATTAAAAACATCATGCCACAGTGATATATGTGCACCCATGTTTATAGAAACACAATTTGCAATAACTAAATCTTGCAAACAGCCCAAATACCATCAACCACGGAACAGATAAAAAAGATGTGGTATTTCTGTACAATGGAGTATTACTCAGATATAAAGAAGGACCACATTGAGGCTTTTATAGGTAAATGGATGCAACTTGAGACCATACTCATAAGTGAAATAAATCAACCTCACAGGCATAAATATTGTATTATCTCCCTAGCATAAAAACAGCAAAAAAAAAAACTGAAGAAGAATAAGTTCTAAAATATACAATAGATACTGTGAAAATGAAAGGGAAAGAAAGTGCTCAATAGGAAAGAACAACTGGTATAGGGGAAAGGAGAACAGGAAGAAGGGAAAAGATTATATACATATGGTCATACATATATATGTATGTATGTATATATATATACAAGATACATAACTATACTACTAATATCTCTAAGTTCATGAAAAGGAACAGTTTGTGATTTCATTGCTTGATTGTTTCATCATTTTTATACCTAAAATCTGTAACCTGAAGAACTACTTCTAAGATAATGAAATGCAATATATTAATTAGTGTTAATTTTCTACTTCTTTTTGTAATTCTGTATCATATCTATGTTTTAAATAAAAAAGTATCCTTATACCTATAGATAGATAGATAAATAGATGCATATACCCTTGTAAAGTCTAAAATTACTCTAGTGACTGTAAATTTATGTAGCATAGTTAATATTAAGAATTGATTTAAATTAGCATAATGTTTCTTCTATTTTCTTGAATAAACCGAATTAATCCTTTTTCAGATTTAATATTCATGACAGTTTTCAAAAGAATCAAAGAAATACAAAGCAAATACCAGGAATTATTTTTCTTTCAGAAGTTCAGTAACTAAGTCATAGTCAAAATTATAGTATTATTTACTTTTGTTTTGTAAGGTATTTTAAATTCATAATTTTGTTCATATAGCTTAGCATGTTATAGTTGATGAGGAATAATGACACTAATTGTAAGAAAATTATGCATATAGAAAGTATACAGAGAAAAGCCTAGTGTCTAAATTTTTAGTCATAAAACATTTGATTTATTAAAAATGAATTCCATATTATTACTGAAAAAATAATAATTGTATTTACTTTACCAATTATAGAAAAAATCTTAGGCTTTTGTTTATATCAAAGAAAAATAAATCGCCAGTGGGATGGAAAGGAATTTTTAAAAATGTAGTTAAAATATAATATCACTTTTCCCCTTCAAGTTTTTTTCCCATCTCCTTCCCTCCTTTTTGAAATTCTGCTTGCAATTACCATGTGCAGCAAACATGTACTAATAAAAACATAAAAATACAGGCTGAGTGGCCATCTAACCAGAAAAAAATAAGACGCTAACATTTATAAAGTCACAGACAAAAATACAACTTTCCAAAGTGTACAAATTAAAAATTAAAACAGTATTAAGATGTAACACCTACATATAAAAATATTCAACCATAATAGTATAAAAAGGTAAATATAGACAAGATGAAGGGAAGAAATTATATAAACATACTCACTTCCGTAAATTCAAAAGAGTTTGTCAAAATCCTTCAGCAACATTTTGATTCCAATGAAACCCAATGACAGAGGCTCCAGTTTTCCTTTCCCAGATCTTGTGAAAGGAGCAGTGAGCACAGACAAGTACCTTCCCTTGACTTCAGGGCACCTAGGGGCCAATGAAAATAAATCATTTACCAAACATTCAATAACATCACTCGACATAACTCATGCAAATATAAAATTTGATTTTAAAATGATTCAGGTTCTTCATACAGCGTGTTTTCTTTTTTCTTTTGGCACCGGGGATCAAACTCACAACTTTGTGTCTGCCAGGCAGGTGCTTAACCCACTGAGCCAGACTCCTGACCCTAGTTTTTTGAAACAGAGTCACACTATGTAGCTCAGGCCGGCCTTGTGCTCATGTTGTAGTCCAAGCCAGCCTCGAACTCACAACTCTTCGCCTACCTCAACCTTTCAAGTGCTGGGGTTAAAGGTGTGCATCACCACACCCGGCTCAAACAGTGTGTTTTCAATGAGAAACATCCATTTTCCCATAGCCTTAGGACCACATAAATCTAGGATAGTAAGGGTAAGCAAGAACAATGAATTTCTTAAAACATGTTTCTACATATTACACACAGATAATATTTTATTTTAAACTGAAATCACAAGGAAAACACCATACAGATTTTATGAATGAAGTTACCGTCGAATCAAATGTATTTTTTGGTCCTTTTATTACTTAGTAAACTGCATTCCACTAATAATGGAGCTCAAAATTTCTAAATATAAAATAAAGACAAGGAGATGAAAACATTCTTTACCCTGACGTGGACAGTAAACACTGCGTAGTCAAATGAAAACATCACACAGTACATCATAAATACATGTTCATGTTTGAACCATATTTTTAAACAGGAAAATATTAACATCTCTTATTTGTTAGACAAACAGCAGTGTCCAATATAAATTTCCCCAAACCATTTAAACCTTGTGAATTTCTGACCAGTTCACAAAACCACCAACTGATACTTTCACATGAAGAGAAAATATACCTAACAAACTGTCAGCTCTAAACACGTTACACAGCAGAAAACTTACAAAAGCATTATAGAAATTGTCTTTCTGGACAAATGGAAAATATTGCTGATATAATACATTAACAAAAATTCAGAAGATAAGGTAATGTTTTGACATACTTAACAAGCATTCTCTAATTGTGTCCAGCAAGCAAAGCTAAGGAAATAATGTAACCATCTTTACACAGCAAATTAAGATTATGCATCATACACAAGAACAGAACTGCTTGTGCATTAAAAATTGTTCAACTCCATTGTCATTCTCTAAATGTTTACTCTTAAACCATCTTTTGTAACATATGAGCAAAGGTTATTATATATTCAGCAATTAATAAATTTTCAACAATTTAAAATACGATAGCTTAAAAAAGTAGACTGAGAAAGGTCTTGATAAGGCAGGTAAAACATCTTAGTGGAATAAAACTCACAGAAGCTTTTGCCAATTTCTTAAATATTCAGATCAAAACTGAAAAGTTTTGATTAAAACATTTTCTAGTTGTCAAGATTCCTTTACCTTTTTTTTTTAAAAATTCATAACTCAAGCAGAACAAGTCAGGTAAGATCTTGTGTGTACCTGTGCACACATGAGTGTGCATGTGTTGTATTAAAACAAAGAGAAATTTGCATGCATAACACCGCTTTTTTAGCCTTCTTCTGTGCCACTGAGTACCAAGTATTTCTGATCTTCTTTAAATATATATCTTTATAACCTACACTAGTGTTTTTATGCACTACCTACTAATTGCAGGGCAAACTGCAAAGGCAGAAAGTTAGAGTAACTCCACTTTGAGAATACAAGCCTGAGAAAGTCAAAAATGCCAGAAATTAAAAGTCTAAAAATACCTACCACTTTGCTCCCCTAACAGAACAACTGCATCTAAAGAGCAGTCTTCTAACATCTGATCACTTAGGTAACTCCTACTGTTAGCTACAGCTCCTACAAAAACAGCAAGTTCACCTGCAAACAGAAATAGCATGACTTCAGAAACTGTAGGATAATTTGTTTATTTGTTTTATTTATAAACACTGCCATTTATTATGCTCCAGTACTGTCAGAGATTATAAGAGCAGGTTTGATGGAAAAAATGCCTTTCTTTTAAAGAATGGGATTGGGAAATAAGTAATTAGAGACATGGTGGAAAGGACTGGTGATGAAAGAAAAATGAGTCTGCAAAAGTCAGCTTACTCTTAGGAAACTAAAATATTTGCACATGTAAATAACTGTGTGTGCAAAAAAAAATCAATTAGACTTTATGGAAAAACCAGCAACAAGTACCTTATGTTTACTTCATAGCAACAAAGGAGAGGTGACTTTCTGCATTTCTGCAGTAGAAAAACTTTCTCAGTTAACAACGTATATCTTAAAGAGACACACTGCTATTTTCAACTTGTTTTTAACACTTAGGAATTCATACCCTAAATAAATAGACAAAAGTATTGGGAGAATGAAATTACATTTTAGGAAACATAAAAAATTACTATCTAAAATATACAAAAGCTTTTAAGAAATTAATAAATAAAATACAAACCGAAAGCAAAGTGGACAGAGGATAAAAGCAGGCAATGAAAGATGAAGTACACATGCATCATCAATAAACATTGGATGCAAAATTGATCTAATCAGATCAATTTTACATGTCTACATCTGTTAATGTAAATAAACATTTTGAAGATAATGGTACGCAGTATTGCAACCACTGTCAAGTTTCCATCATCCTGTTTTGTAAACCTATGTTACTGTTGTGCATTTACTCAAGCCATTTGTTTGTCTTTTTTGCTTTTTGTCTTTCTTATGTGTCTTTTTTTTTCTCTTAAATAAAAAAATAAGCATTGGATGCTGCCATTCACCTGTAAGGAGAAAATGGTAAAAGAAAATATAAAAATATCACTTCATAGACATAAGATTTTAAATGTAACCAAGCTTTAATGGTGACTGATAAAATTAGAAAAGGTGTTTTCTCCACTTTGAATTTTGTAATTTTTGGAACACAATTTGACAATCTCTGTTGAAGTAATAATACACATACCATGCATCATGATTGCATTCTTTGTAATCTATTGCATGGAAAGTAAAGCCTTAGTAATAAGGACATAAGAACAACATGCTTTGTGGGTTATTTTAATAGCAATTCTAAAGTTTACCATTTAGGGTGAATAATCATAAAGAAATCATTGAACTGATTATAAAATCTCTTTAAAAGGCAAAATCATCATTTATAAGTGTTAATTACCATTATGTCAGTTGTCTTAGAGAAATTTCCACAAGTCACTATTGAACAAGAAGAAGAAAACTCTCTTACTAAAATCTTGACTTACAGCTTTAAAGTAGGATAATAAGACAGCTAAATATGATTAAAATATATATAGGGCAGCCCCATAGTTCAGGGGTCTTGCCCAGCTGGCCACGTGGCAGGTCCCTGAGGTTCCAAACTCCATCCAGCCAGGAGCAAGAACCTGGCACCATATGCCTGAAGAGCTCCCAGGCTAGCCCAGCACTCTAGAGGCTATGAACTCCTCGTAGTCAGACACAAGGTCCCAGTGGTGCCACACTCCAGGAGCATGTTCTGCCTAGCCACCTGCATCATGGAGTTTCTGAACTCCACCCAGACAGGTGCAAGCCCCCAGTGCCACACTCCAGGGTGTGTCTCAACTAGCCACCTGAGTTGCAGAGTTCTGAAACTCCACTCAGCCAGGTTCTAGGCCCCAGCAATATGCTCCAGTGGTGTGTCCCTGCTAGCTGCAGGAAGGATACAAGATCTGCCCAGCCCACCATTCCAGAGCAACCCAACAAAGTACATCAAGGGAACACATGGATAGCCTCACAGGCCACAGAGCATAAGAGTCCAGCACCATAGTTTGGGGGTGCACCCCAGCTAGCCATGGGATTATTGGAGGATTGAAGCTCTACCCAGCACAGCATTCCAGTGCAATCTATTGGGTGGCTACCTGGCCAGGTACACAGGACCCAAGGAAAATGACAAAATAAAAAAGCAAGATGCAGTATTAGTCCTCCAGCCCACTGAGAAAAAACCCAAGAGATACTGAAATAGAAGACACTGGAAATTGCACAACTGAACTTTCTGAAATGATAGCAACTGAAGAAAGAAAACAACGCCATAAAGCTACAGAGGAAATCAGATCAGAAATAACCTCTCAGGCAAAAAATGAAATGGCAAACATTACAAAAGAAATGCTGTGTGTATCTAAAGAAGATCAAGATTAAAAAAAAGAACCTAAGAAAATGATGGAAACTTAATGAACACCATAAGACACAATTAAAATACAAGAAACAGATTCAAAGGGATATCCAGGAAATTAAATATTCCATTGAAAGTTGGCAAAAATGCTTGAATGAAGCTGAAAATAGATTCTCAGACCATGAAGACAGCATGGAAGCTTACAATCATGAAAGAAAAGATCTCTTAAAAATAACAAGGAAGCAGGAAACAATTGAAAAGCTGCAAGATGACACAAGGAGAAACAATATAAGATTTATAGATGTGAATGAAAAAGCAGGGGTCAATATGAATGACCTGTGAAGACTATTTGCAGAAATAATAGCAGAAATTTTTCCAAACACGGGAAGAGAATCTGATAAGTGAGGCATACAGAAGCCCAATTAACCATAACCAAAATAAATCTTCACCCAGACATAATAATTTAGATATCAGAAATTCAGCTCAAGAATAGAATACTAGAAGCTGTCAGAGAAAAGAAACAGATCACGTATAAAGGCAAGCCTATCAGAATCACAGCAAACTTCTCAACACAAAGCTTAACTCAAGAAGAGTTTGGAGTGAAGTATTTCAAACTCTGAAAGAAAACAACTTTCAATCCAGATTGATGTATCCTACAAAAGTGTCTTTAAAAGCTGATAGATACTTCCACAACAAAGAACAGCTAAAGAAATTCATGGCCACCAAACCAGCACTACAAAGAGTAATGAAAGACACTGTAGATAGAGACAAAGATAACCACAATCTCAAGAACAACAGCAGAAGGAAAACACTAAGCAGGGCAAACAATTAAATGGAAAAATTAGAAAACCAACAACAGAAAGATAACATGGTAGGGATAAGTCAGTACATATCAGTTACATCAATCAATGTAAATGGTCTCAATTCACCAATAAAAAGAAACAGACTGGCACAGTGGGTTAAGAAACAAAATGGAACAACATGTTGTGTACAAGAAGCATATTTAACTCAAAAGGAAATTCATAGACTGAAAATTAAAGGATGGAAAATAATACTCCATGCAACAGAACCCAAAATAAAGCAGGGATAGCTTTATTGTGTGCAAACAATGTGAACTTCAAACCAAGAATGATAAAAAGAGTGTGACTACAGATTTGTTAGGGGAAAACTTGAAGAGGAGGAGATTATGATTATAAATATATATGCACCAAATATGGGAGCACCCAACTATGTAAGACAAAACTTTTTTTTTTTTAAATTTTATTTGAGCGAAGAAAAACAAAACAAACAAAAACTACAACAACAACAAAAAAAACACGACATATATAGTAAAAACAACAAGCAAAAGAGACAAGCAAACAACTAGAGTAAATACACAACATTGCAGGTTTACAAAACCGGAAGATAGAAGCTTGACAATGGTTGCAATTTGCGCATCGTTATCTTTAAAATGGTTTCTTACATTAGCAGATATAGACATGCAAGATTGATCCAATCATATGAGTATTAATTGTTCC
>RJWM01051388.1:0-10455 GCA_004363535.1 Dasyprocta punctata
TTTTTTTTTTTTGGCAGTACTGGGGACTGAACTCAGGACATCGTACCTTCTAGGCAAGTGCTCAATGACTGAGCTACTTCCCCAGCCCTTCTTTATCTTTTGACCAGGCTAGCCTCAAACTCAAAATCCTCCTGCTTCAGCCTCCCAAGTAGTTGGGATTACAGACATGAACTACCATACCTGGTTCCTTAAATTTATTTTTAATATGGTATTTTATTGACATATAATGGGTTTATTGCTGTTTTAAATGAATTAATATTTAAACATTTTTATTAATTTTTTTTACAATAAATATTGATTTTTTAAAAAAATTCACAGAAGCAAAATAATGTTTAGGCTTTCAGTGCTGTCTCAGAGTATAAAAGGGTTTTCACACAAGAATTTGAGGATTGCTGGTTTAGATCACATGGAAGGGGTTTGGTCATGCATGGGGCAAGAGAGTTAGGAGAAAGATTTTAAATAGTCATTGAAAGGTTCCCTTTTCTTGAATACGTAGGAGCAGTGCACACTTTAAAAAGATCTGCAGAGTAGTTTCCTTTTCTGGATTTTCTTAACTATTATTAACAATTTAAAAATACTTTATGTCCTATAATCTTCCTTGCTTGGATTCTCTTTTATTTTACCGCGGTGTCGCTCACCTGCTGTAACTGTGAGCACTGCCGGATTTTTACCTGAGTTATGTTTCCAGCTTGCTTTCTAAAAATTAAAAAATAATTTAGCGCAGTATGAAAACACCCAGCACTTAGCACCGCACCCATGTTAAAGCACGTGACGGGGTGGTTCTCACGGGACTCGCTTTGCTGTGCAGCGGATCTGGAGAGCTTTTCGCCTTGCTGAACTGGAGCTCTACACCCATGCAAGCGCGACTCTGCGTTTCCCCTCTGTCAGCTGCTGGAAACCATACTTCTACTTTCATTTTTTGGAGTTGGACTACTTTTGGTACCTTGTGTAGTGCAACCACAGAGTATTGCTGTTTTCATAAGCCAAAGTCACAGCGTAAAATCCACAAGGAAATCCACATGACCGGATCGCCTCCTTTTTATGTGTTGAATAATATTCTATTATAAGTAAGCACTACCTTGGTTATCCATGCGTTCCCTGATAGGCATTTGGGGTGCTCCCTCCTCCTCGCTACAGAGATTAATACTGCAACGAACATGAGGGTGTTTCCGGAGAACTCGGGCTCCCGATGTTGACGCTAACCCTTACCCACACCTGGAAATAGTTCCTGACTGCTAGGACTGATGGCTGCGCTGACCGAGCGAGAGGCGGACGCGAGGGTGACCGAGAGGCCGAGGGCAGCGTGGGTTCCGCCTCTGAACACCCAGGCATTGGCAGAAGGAAGCGGAAAACGCCGGTTCCTCAGAGCCCAGCGCCCCCTGTCTGCCGGGAAGGGGCGAACGTGCGCTGAATACTCAGCACAGGTCAGGCACGTGTGTACGTTTCTTGAGTTACCATCACTATGAAAATAACGAGAAAAAAAACATCCCTCCAGTTTCTCAGGGTCATGGATAAACCTCAAGGAAAACGGCGATCACCAAGGTCAGGACCAAGCCCAATACGGAGATTTTTTATTGTTATTGACTAGAGGAGTCATTTAGGTAGAATACATTCACAACTCCGCTGTAATTCACACTCTAAATTCAAGCTGGACAAGGTTTTTTCCTCACTCTTGGGGTGTGGGTTAGGGTCACAAAGAAACATGGGTTTCAGTGGCTGATGTGGCAAAGACCAATCTCTAATCATCCCTGCTGAAAACTATCTTTAAAGTTTTCGTTCCACATATGAACCCCTGAGGTTTTTTTTTTCCTCTGGGCTCCCATTCCATGACTGTAGAAGACATAGCGATAAAACTCGGTCATATACAAGAGGCAAAGCATGGCTCACCACTGTCACAGCTCCCTGGGGACCAGGACATGTGCCTCCAAAGGGACAAGGGGAAACCACTGCACACTCTGGCCACTGCACGGACCCGCATTGATTTCTTTTTAGCCTACGCTTAGTCTTGGAGAATGGGAAGATATTTGCAAGCTGTGCTTTTTGGTACCACTGTATGGGTGATATTTAACTCGTTGCATAGCAAAGATAGTTATTTTTTGATATGGGAAAGCAGAAAAGGCACTGAGCTGAGGGCCAGAGATGTCTACTTCCAGCGTGGCTGCCCTCCAGCTAGGTAGCTCTGGACAAGCTTCCCTCTCTTGAGCCTCAGTTTACCTTTTGTAAAACCCAGCACTTGGACAACACCAGTTCTGTTTCTTTTGGGTCTCACATTCTGTGAATTAATGATGTAACCGCTGTTTTTGCTCTACGTTTTATTTGGCATGTGTTCATTTGATACATATATACATATGTAAAAATCTGTACATGGTAAAAATACAAAATATTTCTTTATAAGTTATGCAATTAAACGGCTACTTTTTTAAAAAAAGTTTAAAGACCATTGCAAAAGAGAGGAGAGAAATCTAACCAATCCTTTATATTCATTCACAATAACCTTGGTATAAAATATCCATACAAAACATATGTACAGAATAGTGTGCAGTTCCTAAAAGCTGTGCGAAGACAGCAGAGTTCAGTTTAAAAACACAATCAAAGAGGCTTGTGAGTCTCTCTTTGTCCAAGTCGTACCCAGGGCTGGCTTTGCAGCTCTGGGACACCTCCCCCCAAAAGAATGAAAGGGCACAAGAGGGAGTGTTTGGTGCATATGTTATGCATGTAGAAATTAAAAAGAAAAAGCTTTGAAACACAACAGCCAGGCGTGGGGTTGCAGCAGCACTCAGGAGGCTGAGGCAGGAGGATTGCCACCAGTTTGAGGCCAGCGTGGGCTACATAGTGAGTTCAAGATCAGCCTGGGATACCAAGTGAGATCCTGTCTCAAAAAAAATCCCCCCCAAAATAAACAACAGAATAGAGGCAACGCTTCCTCCTAATTAGAGAACTCGCTGGTTGCTCCGAGAGAGGCTTTGGAGAGAAAAGACACCGCATTTGCATTTCCCTTAGACCTAAAGGCACAGGCACCGGCTTATTCTTTTTTTTTTTTTTTTTTTTTTTTTTTTTGCAACTCTTGTGCTTGCCAAGGGAACCGCTAGGGGAGGGACTCCGGCTGCCTGACCCAGGGAGAGAAAAGGACTGGAAAGTCAGGGCGCTTGGGGTTAGTTGTGCTTGGTGCCCTGACTGCTAACTCGGCTTCCTCCTCTGTAAGATTTCCTGCCCTGCACGGACGTCGGGTTGGGCACACAGTGCGGTCCACGCCGTGCGAGGGACGGTCCCCTCCCCTCAGAGTTTACAGGAGACCAAGTCCCAAGTCGCCGTGGAGAGCGCTGCGCGGAGTGCGTGGGGCGAGGAAGCCCCGCGGGCCTGGCCGCTGCGCCTCGCGGGGAGTGACGGCAGCAGCCCGGCCTGGGGACAGACAGGGTCCGAATCCGCTACTTCAGGGCACCTTAGGCCCCGGCGCAGGAGGGGCTCCTAGGACACGGTGATCTCCTCCTCCTCCTCCTCTTCGCCCTCCTCCTCCTCGCCCTCTTCCTCCGAGTCGGAGCAGTCCGAGGGTTTGCCGGGGCTGCCCGAGCGCGCGGGCGAGGCGGGCGGCGGCCCTGCCAGCCGGGGCTCCCGCGGGTGCCGGGGTTCTGGGGACGCGCGGAAGGCCAGGCGCGGCCGGGGGCTGCCGGGGCGCCCCTCGTCGTCCTCGTCGTCCGCGGGGCCCTTCTGGCCCACGTCGCTGAGGTCCGGGTGCGGATTGAGTTTGGTGGGCAGCGTCTGCTCGCGGCAGCCCCCGCTGGACAGGAGTTCGCGCTCCTTGGAGTTTCGCCACTTCATGCGTCGGTTCTGGAACCAGATTTTTACCTGGGGCGCCGGGCGGGAGAGACGAGCAAGGGAAGCCGGTGAGTGCGGGGCTCCGGGGAGGAGGGGTCGGGGGTGCGAGGAGGGCGCCGCCCCTCGCGCTGCTGCACCCACAGAAGTGGTTTCTGCCGCGCTGCACCCTTTTCACTCGACTTGCCACCCCTTGACCCTGTGCTCGGACACCCAGCCCAGGTGAGCATGCAGCCTGCGTCTGGTCTCAGTTTTCCCCTCTGAGCAATGGGCCCACCCGGTTGCAGCGATCCCTCCCGATGGACCGACGGAGACCCGGGAAGGGGGTGCAACTCCCCACCCTCACCTGCGAGTCCTTCAGGCCCAGTTTGGCCGCCAGCTTCTTGCGGTCGGGCTTGCTGATGTACTTCTGCTTCTGGAACATTTTCTCCAGCGCCTTGCGCTGCACGTCGGAGAACACGGCGCGGCGCAGCATCCCGCGGCGCGGCTTCCCGCGGGCGGCCAGCGGCCAGGAGAAGGTGCCCGGGATGGGCACGACGCTGGAGGAGGCTGCGGGCGGCAGGGAGGAGGTGCTGCGAGGCCCCGCCCCCGCCCCGCTGCTCCACGCCCCCGCCGGGGGGGCCTTCGCACCCCCTCTTCTCTCGCCCTCGCTCTCGGATGCCTTCATCCCTTTAAAGCCCTCCTTCCTCCCCCTTCCCCTGGTGACCAGGCCACAAACCTGCAACCTGCAACTCTGAAAGGCGCTTTCCGCCCAAGTAACTTGGCCTTTCAACCGCGCAAACCCGGATTAGGGAAAACCGTGAAACCAGCCACCAACAACCGCCTGTTGCGTTTCTCCATTCAGTGATCCCAGGGAAACTAACTTGTGTGGACCCGTTAAAATAGCAACAGAAAAAAAAAAATCAACTGTAAAAATAAAACAGCCGAGACCACTCCTTCGCCCCTACCTCAAAGTTGTATCACCTTGGTGGCTTTTGCATTCTTTAAATGCAAAGCGGATACTTTGCAGATTTGAGAAAGAGAAAGGGGAAAATCCGCTTTGAATTCTTTTTTTAAAAAAATCTAATCGGTATTCATCTTTTTAATATTAATCTTTCCTCCCCTCCCCCCAAGACGTAAAGAATTCGGCCCAATACATGAAAAGTGGCAGCTAATTAGCACATAGCCCGCTACCCAATGGGTATTGGCATGGTAAAAAGGGGGAGAGTTTCGCTTTAAGGGAGAGAAAAAGAAAAACAAAAAGAAACAGAGACTCTAATGAAGCGTGAATGGTAATTGTGTAGTAATGAACTAACAGTAAAAGACTGTGGACAAGCTGCGAAAGCCATATATTACTGGGACAAAAGAGATTTACACTTTCAAACTAAACACAACTGCGGGCCAGGACCATTGGGAGAATACTGATGGCAGGGGCTTCTCTTGGTCCAATCGTTCTCATTAAATGGACATGAAAAGCTATTTAGAAAGCTCGGGTTGTTTTTGTTCCTGTGTTGGGCTGAGAGGGAAAGGGAGCAAAGTCCATTATCAGCAGGCGCATGGGCGTTGGGAGGGAGCTGGTGAGTTCTCGCTCCCCCTTTAAAAAATCAACTGTGCCATTTCTTTTGCCCATCTCAGAGCTGGGGTCACCGGTTCTTCCCCTCCCCCACCGGCCAAGCCGAGGCTCTCTTCTCTTTCTAGGGGCTCTCCCTTCTCGCTCGCAGTCTGAACCAGCTGCCTAGTTTCTGACCAGTGATATTCCAGGACGCACCCCTCGTGCAGACTTTTTAAGGTGTTTCTCCTGTGGGGGACGGTATGAGAAGGTGTCGGGAAATCGGGTTGGGAAACAGAAAGTGGGGGGTTAAGAAGGATCTAGGCCTCCTCCCCCACCCCGGGCGACCCCTAGCATCCCACACAAGAGGGCACCCCATGTGGTCTTGTGAAAAGCCCCAGCCCTGAATGACTCTTAAAGGGAAATTAGCCCCGGCTGGTAAGTGTCTCCGGGCGGCGTGGAGGGGCGAGGGCCGGTCTGTGTGTGGCTGCCCGGAGGAGCTGACCAATTGGTCATGGTGCTGAAAGCTTTGTGGGGAATCGTGGCCGAGCGCACTGACGCTGTGGGAAAACGCCGGCGTGAAGGGATGCCAACAGCTTCCTCGCCGGGAGAGGAACCGCCTCAAATTGGGACCATGACAATTCTTGCTAATTTGTAGAGCAGGGAATTGGTGCAAAGTGTCAAGCAGTCACTGCTTGTGCTAAATAGGGCATCAAATTGGCGCGACGGATTCGCGAATGTTGTACGCCTCGCAACCTCTGAACCAGAGCGTAACCCCGAGGGGTGGACGGAGAAATACGGCTCGGGGCAGGGAGCGGACGGGGCGGGCTCGCGCAGGAGACGGCCCGGACTTACCTGGGAAATACGAGGATCTGATGAAAGGTTGGAAGGAGCCTTCGAAGTAGGGAAAGGCGAACGTCTTGGGAGGGAGGCTCTGGAGTAGGGCGGGAGATGTTTCTGGTGGTGGTGTTGGGGTGGGGGGGAGACAGAGAATTTGATTACGTGCTTGATTCGCGCACTGCACATTGAATATGTGATGTGATGGGCACTTCGGCTGGTTCCGAAGGCGTCTTTTTCAAAGGCGCTGAGCAAACCGAGTCTTCCCAACGCCTCACCCGCAGAAATGCTCCTCCCCCAGGGGTCCCCTGCGCCGCCTCCCTCTCCCCTAATCTCCATCCTGGCCACTTAGGAGACAGATAGGACTGGAGTGGGGGAGAAGGGAACTGGCAGAGGCACGGCACCAGCTAATCCAGTAAAGTCCTCGTCTCGGGTGGGAAAACCACGAGCGGTGGGAGGGCAGAAGCGCGGACGGGAGGGGCGCGCGCTCAGCCGCGGGGCTCCGGAGAGCTGCGCGTCCTCGCCCACCGCGGGCTCCGGGGCCTTCTGAGGGTGGGGCGCCCCGAGGGCTCTTCCTCCCGGAACTGCCTGGACCTCGTGCCCCGCAGCCCGGGGTGGGGGCTCGGGCTTCCCACGCGCACCTGTGCACGGATGCGCGCGCGCGCGCGGGGTCTTGCTCCGAGGAGGAAACTAAGTCCGGAAAGCATGTCAATGGGCCGTCTGCGTTCCGCCTTCGCTTACCTGTTCTGGGCGTCGAGGAGAGGATGGCGTTCACCCCAAACTTCAGAAACGTGGGCTCGCTGGCAGGGGAGAGGGCGGTCTGCGGAGAGCTGCCGCGCCGGCTGCCCGTGCCCGGGGTGCCCGGGGAGCCGAGGTCGGAGGTCCCGGAGTCGGCGGCGGCGGCCGTGGGGGCGCCCTGCCTGGGGGGTGACAGGCTGGCGGCGGGCACGCTGCGGGGCAGGTAGGCGGGGGGCCGGCTGATGCGGACCAGGTCCTCCACTAGGAAGCTGGAGTGGCCGGAAAACGCCGACTGGAGGGACTGGGGCAGCGTCAAGGTGGGCGTGGGCCGCAGCAGGCTCGGGTACCCGGCGGCGGGGGGCGCGAGGAGCCCGGGGAACATCATGGTAGGAGCGGGGCGGGCGAAGGACCCCTTCTCCCGTGGCCGAGGGTAGCCGCCTCTCCTCCCGCCCCTCCCGCTCCCGCTCCCGCGGTGCCCTTCTCTCGGGCCTAGCGAAAGTCTCCAAGTAACGATCCCTCTAAGGGCGTCCGTCCGCGAGTCCTCCGAGGTCCTCAGACGAGGTGATGGTTTTATAGTGGCCCGCCCGCTACCGCGCTTTGAAAAGTGACAGCTCTGACAATGAAGTTCAACAAAGTTCTCCACTCGAGCTTCATTCGCTGGAGGCTCCCGGCCCTCTGATTGGCGCAGAGGTGCAATTTATGATTGGATTAGTCTTCATAAGCAAGGCCCGCACAATGGGCCGCCAACAAAGGCCCTCGCGCGTCAATTCTGCCTGTCGACCGCCTCTTTGCAATACAGTGCGCCTCCAAAGCTCTGGCCGGGGGTTTTTGTTCGGAAGCAACGCCCGGGCTAATTAAATGCCTATTTAGAAGTTTCAGATGACATCTTGCCTCATAGAAAAGGAATTATTTAAAGAACACACTAAATTTATTTGCAGCTCCCCCGCTGAGTCTGGAAAATCAATCAATAAATATTCATAGAAATCCATCTCCAGGCTATCAGTAAAATAGCTCTCCCCTTGTGCGCAGGGAGGGGCGTGTGTGTGGAAAATCGCGTGTCCTTGATCATGAAAATATGCTCCCTCTCCGGCATCTAGCCCTGTTGCTGCTCCAGCTGAAGCCGGAGGCAGATGTGAGAGCTGGACTAAATCAAAGTTAGAAGTTCCACTCTCAGGGTCCAGGGAGGTTTGGAAATTGATGCTTGGGGCAGCTGGGTGTGATGCTAAGGGCTGGGGTGCTCTCCGTTTGGGGTGTTTCATTTGAGAAGACCGGTCGAGTTCCAGAGTTGGTGGGTACCTGCAAACTCCTGGCACCTTGGCCAACCATTTGCAGCAAGCTTTCTCTAGCAGTCCCTTTGGGGAGCTCAGAGAGCTGGATTGGGGGAGGAGCAAGGGCAGGATGCCACCTGCTCCCCCCTTCAAAGGCTACCACAGGCAAGGGGACCCTGCCGGCAGCAGCACCCCGACTTTTTTGCAACGTCAAGGAGGTCTAGGCACATGAGCTGAAGTGCATGACCTTACCTATTGCGGCGTGTGTAATGTGGCCAAGGTTTTGCAGCTTTTTAAAACAGCAACATAAGAACAAAGGGAAATCAGAGGGAAGGACAAGTTTCCCAAGAATGTGGGTGCCTCTCCTAAGTCTGACACCCCTCAAGCGGGACTGCTCCCGGAGACAATCCCTTGGCTGTTCTCTGGGTTGGGACTGAGGTGCCGTGGAGCCTCCGTCCCGTGCCTCTGCTCCCCGAGATAACAGATGTATTAAATGTCCCATTCATTTCTTTCGTGTGGCTGAACCTCCCCCAGGAGAAGCGTGCAGCCTCGCCAGGCCGCCCTGATCCTATTAACCATGAACTAACTGTCACCTTCAGCTGGTTTTCCTTTTTGCTTTTTAACACAAAGCTTTCTCAAAAATCTTATTAACCAGCTTTATTTCTCTCGATGGTTTTGTTCAGGGCGTTTTGTGTGGATGATCTCCATGTCGCTGCTTTAACCATTCAATAAAAGTGCATCTGTGATTTATATCACATTAAACCAGAAACGGAGCGCTCTAAAGCTCTCCCTTGATTCAAATTAAAAAGTTATTTAGGACCGGACTCTGGAGGTGAATTAATGCTGGGAGATGACGTGAGTCAGACGTTTCCAAGCCCAAGTCAGCTTCTGGAGGAGTGCTGGCCGGCAGGCAGGGCAGGACTCGAAAGCCAATTAAGAAAGGAACGCAGTCATTTAAGTAAGCGGCCTTTTAAATAGGGGGGCTCGTCGCTAGAGTTAATTGGAGGCCCCAGGAAACGGAAGAGGGAAGACTTCAAAAGTTTCTCTTCTCCAAGTTTTGCAATAAAATAGGTGAGAAAGTTTAAACCGGCTCTAAGCTTCCTTGCCAGTGGATCGGCTGTCTTCCACAACCCCTGCTTCCTTTATGCTTCGGGGTCTCCTTCTCAGTGCTGTCCGGCACCCTCCCCTGCAGCCCCCCGAGGCAGTCTGGAGGCCCGGCTGCACCATCAGTGCCCGGAAGACGTGAACGGTTGAAGGTGACCAGTCCGGTCCCGCCCAGGCGCTTGCGCGATCTTCCTGCAGCCTGTCTGGCCCACGCTGGCAGCAACGTCTTCGGGGTTTGGTGGGGCGGGTGCCCTCTCCCCAGCTGGGCTTTTCCGGGTGGGGTTTGTATTCCGCCTTCGTTTGGCAGTTCCCTGCCCCCACTCCACACACACCAGCCTAACCGCTGCTAACTTCTCTGCTTTTAAAAGGCGGCCCTGACGGGTTCTGGAAGGTGGACCCTGCGTCCTGCTGGGGTCTTCTCCGCCTCCCGAAGAATTCCTCGGGCCCTGAAGAGGAAAACTCGGCGTGGGGAGAAGGGAGGCGAGGGCTGGGCGCCCGTGAAAAGGCAAAAATGAACCTTAAGAAGACAAGACGAAAGGACGAAAGGTTCTTACTTTAAGTGGTCTCCTTGAAAGCGTCTTTTCAGACTCCACGCCGGCCGCGGGCCAGGCCCTGTGACCAAGGCGGCGTGACCGAGCCCGCGGGCGCCCTGCGTCCTGCCGGTCATAGAGACGTCGCTCTCTTCCAGCTTCTTCCGGAGGAACCGCTCGAGTTCTGGGCTTTCTGTCTACTTCTCTTTCCGGGGAACAGGGGAAAAGAGAACTGGAGGCCCTGGTCTGGAACTGAGGTCCTTGCTTATGCTGTGGGAGGCCGTGCACGGCCGCCCCGATTCCTGGGCCAGCGGGCGCTAAAGGTGACCCCGTCCCTGTGTGCCCTTGCGGCCCTGGGCTTGCCCCGTCTTCAGGGTGATCGGATAAACACTGGCTTTGCAGAAATGACTTTGGGGTTCGCGTGGGGCGGTAGGAAGGGCTCAGAACCTGTCCTGAGGGGGGGTCCTTTCTCCCAGGCCGTGGAGAACCGGCTCTTTGCTACAGCTACACGGGGACCAACCCCCCACCCCCCAGCGCCCCGGGGAAGCTCGGGCCACCACACAGGGCAAAGCAAGAGATAAAGCGGCATGACAAAAACTTCCGGCCCTCGGGAGAGAAGGCAAGGGTCCGTTTCAGGATG
>RJWM01051389.1:0-10442 GCA_004363535.1 Dasyprocta punctata
CTTTCTAGCTTTTTAAAATTAGAAACTCTGATAGTTTATTTTCCTTGCCTTTTATTTATTTTTTATGCCTTTTTTAATATCTTAAAGTGGACACATACAACTTTTAAAAAGAAAGTTTTGCTGAAACTCTAATTGCAAAACTCATATTCCCCAGAGAACCTCAAAATCCATTCTAGTAATTAGATAACTTCCTGCCAAAGGACTTTTGATGTTAGGATCCACAAACATAGCAGTTTTTCTTTTAATTGAGTTAGTTGTTAAAATAATCAAATGAGAGAGAAAAGAATACCTTTTGGCCATACCAAAATTGTATATAGCAATATAAAATCAAAGGAAAAATTTGATTAATAGGGACCTGACTGTCTTTGGATGTTTGCCTATGTCAATCAAACCAAGTCAACATATAAAATTAAAAATTGACAGATAGCAATTGCAGAGAGTGTTTTATCCTGAATTATCAATAATTATCATCACTGGTGAAATGGGGGATAACACTCATATTTCTTAACTTCTTGTGATGCAAATTATCTTTACAAAGTGCTGGCAGAGGAAAAGAAAGGACAAACAATCCTTGGAATGCAGAAGCAAAATATTCTGAGCTAATATTATAATAATAGACTATATAACTACAATAGCAAAGCGATGAACAAAAGGAAAAGAAAGATCAAAGAACAGAGTGAAAATGAGAACTACAACTTCAGATTCTAGGGGGTAAATACTCTCCTAACTGTGCACAATGCTGCTTTATTTCTATTACTACCTCTTATTTGATAATAATGGTTTCTACAAATCTAGGCTTAATTGTGCTGGCCTAAGGATATATAAAGAAGATCCCAGGCCAGATCACCATGGAGATACATTAACAAGCATGGTGAGGTTAAAAAAAAGGACAGTTAGGCCCTGTGATATGAGAAGAGATGGAAGAAACAGCTATTGAGAGTGTGAGTGAAATGGACGCCCAAGTGATAGCATAGGCTGAAGGGTCAGAAGATATGATTATCAAAAAGTAAGCACAGATAGATTATGGATCAGGAAATTGCTTTGTCTGCAATAAGAGCTCTGTTCAGGCCATAGTTTAGCAGGGTGCCTGTTGGTATGCTATTTTAGAAAGTATGATTATTTAAAGACATTTTCAGAATAGACTACTATATTAATAGTCACAACTCTTTCTAAAAATAAGATAGGAAGTTCGGTGAGATCCAGTTGTCTTAGAAAGTCTGTTTTCACCCCAGCCTTACATCAGATTTACTCAGAGTGCTGAGGTTAGCCTTCAAAACAAGTTTATTTTGTGTTGCACTGATTGGGAGATTTTATTTTTTCTGAGTTAAGAATATCAGTTTACCTTTGCATAGTCAGTCTGAACTTATTCTGTCAAATAAGCTGTTTTGCCATTTTTATGACTGTATTAGTCAGCTCAACCTCACATTGTAAAATACCTCAGACTGTGTGGTTCAAACAACAGAAATTTAGTTCTCACATCCTGAGCTAAGAAGCCCAAGATCAAGATGCTGCCTAGGTCACTTTTATTCTGAGGCCTCTTGGCTTATAGGTGGCCATACTTGATGTGTACACTCATGACATTGCATGCACCCAGGATGGGAGAGAGAGCTTTATGGTGTCTTTTCTTGTAAGGGACCTAAATGCTATGGAGCTGAGGCCCAAAAGACCTCATTTAATCTTAGCTGCTTCCTTAAGGGACAAATAAAGCAACAGTGGTGGTAAGGGAATCAACATATGAATTTTGAGGGTACACAAACATTCAGACTATAAGAATAGCAAACTGTTAAGTAGACAGTAATTAATCATTGAGTGTTAATGTGCAATTTATATTTAAGAAAGGGGTCTTAGTGCAATATTTTACATTCTCTGCAGACACTTCTTTTTCCACAGCATTATGACAAAATGCATAGTGCCTAATTTATAGCATGAGAAAACTGAGTAGATTTCTTTCCTCTCAGATACCCTGTGGGTGTGAGTTTCACTTTAAGTATGACTAACTAAGCTATTGACAGATCAATCATCCTGTAGAAATAAATTATAAACCTTGGGAAAAAAATAGTTACCTAAAGCCTATGGAGAATTAATAAAAGCAGGCAAATTCTGGAGATTAGTTAGATCTTGGAGTAAGACCCTAACAGGGGATATTTCTTATTTCTTCTGCTTTTAGACTGATGGCAAGATCCAAAGCTAGGACTAAAGACTGAAGCAAGTAGGACACCCAGCCTCAGATATCTGTCTGTCTGTCTGTTCGTCTGTCTGTCTATCTATCTATCCATCTATATCTATATCTTTTTCTCTAAAGAAATTAGTTGACAGAAGCCAAACCAAAAAACACCCAGATGTTAGAGTAAGAATTTTAAAGTGCTTATTGTAACTATATGCAATGAGGTAAGGGAAGCATACTTACAATTAAGGGAAGATATGGTACGTAAGTAGAGAAATAGAAATAGTTTTAAAAACTAAATGGAAATTCTGAAAGTAAAAGGTAAAATATCTTATTAAAAACCAGAACAATGGTTGCCTCTGGTGAGTGGGAGTAGAGATCAACAAGAAATGGATCTTTCTAGAATGATGGTAGTGTTCTCTATCTTGGTAGAGGCTTGCGTTATATACACATAGCCATTTATGAAAATTCAGTGAATGTACACTTAAGGTTTGTGTATTTCATTGTATGCAAATTTTACAACAAAAGAGAAACATCCTGACAGATTTTCTAACTGAAGAGATCCCTAAATCAGAGTTCTGTTGATAGCTGAACAAAGATACCCGACTGTTGTCTTAGAAATTCATTAAAAACTAGCTGAGAGAACTGCATTCCGTAGTGATGAGCATTCTTTGTAGAAGGAATAGGATCTGAGCAAACATGGAGGGTAAGAAGTCAGTACTGTTTACCAGGAAGTAGCTCCTTAGGTGGACCGAATTGGAATTATAAGCATGAAAATGAATAGGAATATTGCAGTCATTTGGTAAAGTGCCTTTTTAAAAAAGGGTTGCTGATAGTACCACTTCAAGAGATTTCTGCATCTTTAAAATTTGGGATGTAATTTACACAAAACAAAATATAAGTATACAATTGAACAGGTTTTGGCAAATGTATGCAGTTATGTAATACAACCTTAGTCACATTCTAGAATATTTCCCTTACCTCACAACTTTTTTTCAAGTACTCCTATAAAATCAGTTCTCTCCCTCATACTTTGTCCTGTGCAGCCACTAAGCTGTCTTCTGTCACAGTAGTTGTACCTTTTCTAATATCTACAGAAACATACGGTAAGTACCTAGCTTCTTCCACTTAGTATGGTGCTTTTGACTTATATCTACAGGTGTATCAATAATATCAGTGTTGCTGAGTGATATTCCATTGAATTGTTATGCCATAATCTGTCCTGGTACTAAACGATGGATGTTTGGGTTATTTTTTAGTTTGGGGCTATTATGAGCAAAACTGCTGTGAACATTCAAGGACACGTTTTTCTGTAGATACAAGCTTTGAATGGTCTTGAATTTCATAGTACGGATTTTTTAAGTGATCATAAACTATACTGTCAGGGCTTATGTACTTTGCAGGAGAGAAAAAAACAAAGTTTGTGTCACCTTTATTTGAGTTTGCAATTCTATAATGCAATCAATATTTTTATATAGCTTTCAGAAGGCTCATTTTTGAAACATTTCTTTCTGTATGAAAGTGTTCTATTGATTCTCTTAAAATCATTTTAAATTACATTTAATAAAACTTCAAACAAATCTTCTGAAAAGCAAATATGTGAAGGAAGTTTTGTTTTTATATTTTCAAAGTTTACCTGAAAATAATATGAGAACAACAGATTTCCAGACTTAATCTTTTGTTTTTTTTTAGATTTGGAAGACAGAGCTGTTAACAGCAAATTGCTAGATGACTAGATTGGTGGAGTTTAGAGTTGCCTTGTTGGTTTAAGGGTGAGAAATATCATTAATCTTGCTTTATTTCATCTGGCCTGGGGCAGCATTTCTCAAGTTGCATGTCTACTGGTCCTCCACTATCCTTCCTCTTGTCAAGATCTACAAATAACAGTTGTGCAAATATTTGTGAGACAATTCCCCTGATGAGTACAAAGACCTTAGAACAACAATAAAATTTCAAATATGTGCAAGATTCACTGAATCATCAGTCTTCATGGGAGGCAGATCTCTTGAGTCTCCACCCTGTGTGAGGCTCTATTCTGATTCTGGGCCTATGGGAGGCTAGGATAGTAGGCACTCAACAAACATATGTGGGAAAGCACTGAATGAAGTGGGAAAGCATTGAATGAAGGCAGCTCCAGAGTCAACACGTAAACAAGCAGAGGCACTGGCTGGGATGTTCAGGAGTTTAACTCACTTCACGTGTGGCAGAAATTTTGGCCAACCATGTCAGGGATGACTTAGAAGAGCTAAGCCCTGGATAGTTTAGAAGAGATTCCAAATAAGATTGAAAGGGAAGATCTGGAGACAGATTACGCCACCTTCAAACCCACCTTTCTTACCAGACTTCATCTGGCCTAATTTTAATTTCTCATGATCCTGTTGATGAATTCTCCCTTCCCTATCCCTTTTTAATATAGTCTGTAACAGGGGTGGTGAGCCATTTAGAGACTTAGTGCCCAGACTGCAACCCTAAACTGATTTACAGCATAGTAACACATGTGCCATAAGTTCACCACCATGCACACAACTGGAAGCTGTCACAGCCAATTTGGTTATAAGCGGTAAGCATTATTTTTTTTTTATTTTATTTTAAAGATAGTAAAATCGAACAAAACAGAACAAAGTAAATCAAAACAAAGCAGTAGAACTGGTACAGAGCTTCAAAGCAGGATACTAGGAAAACAATAGCTACTATTGTATATCTTGTTATCTTCACAATAGTTGTCCATTCCACCAGATATAATAAAATCAAACCAAAACCAAAACAGAATACAACCAATCAAAGCAGAATATTGAATAAAGCGAAACAGTGAGAACAATATTGAGCCTCAAAGACAAGACAGAAGAGAATCCCCCATGTTTGCTACATTGCATACTGTCATCCTCCCAAGGGATGCTCAGACTGCTGGCCCCAGGCCTGCAAAATCAACCAAACAATACAAGCATTTAGTTGCTTTATGTACCTTAGTTGCTATCAACTTAGCCAGTTCTCCAAACCAGCAGGTTGTTATGTGGGGGAGAGGAGGGGTGGTGTTGATTCTCAACCCGCATACCAGTAGGCTCGCGGGAGGCGCTGACTTTTCCTGGAACCCACTGCACTACTTACCCGCGGGAGGCGCTGACTTTTCCTGGAACCCACTGCACCACTTACCAGGAAGGCAGGCTAGTTGTCTTCTGGTTGGATCCTCCCTGACCCAGCATGGCGGGTTCTCAGGAGGTGCTGATCCCTCTCTTCTTGGAGTCCACACCACTACCAGGAAGGCTGGCTAGTTGTCTTCTGGTTCTATTTTTTAATCTTTATATTTTCCTACCTTCTGGTCTCTCATTCCTTTGCTTACTTCCTTCTCCCTGCCCACACACACCCTTAATAAAAAATAATTTTCTCTCCTTCACTAACTAATCAAAGAATGCAATAGAAAAATTTATAATACTCTAGGTTTATTGAGGGAGATGGAATGTTTATAATCCTGTGACTGTTTAAATTGTAGATTACTTCTATAGTCATACTTTTCTCTAAACAAACTAAAATTAGTTATGAAGTTCTTTTCATTTGTATGTAACCTTTAATATATTTTCTTGGTATTACTTTTCTTCCTAGAGACAAAAAAGGGGCCTTACCTCTGATCTAGACAGTGTTTGAAATGAGAAGCGTGAGCATTATGATAGATAGTTTTTGGGTGGCTCCTCGAATTTCTGGCCCCTGGTATGCACACATCTCCTATCAATTATTTAACCAAATACTAACTTAGGTACTGCTATGAGAGGCTTTGCATATGTCTTTGGTTGACCTTAAAGTAAAGAGATTCATTATCCTGGTGGGTCTGACTTCCAGAGGCCCTTGAAGTTTGAGTCTGGAAAGAGAGACAGGCCAATCAGACTGGAAGCAATGCCCCCTGCTAGCCTGAAGAGGAGGGAGTCACGTAGCAAGGAATGCCAGCTACCTCTAGGAGCTTTGAGTGATGCTGCCTGACAGCCAGCAAGAAGACAGGGACCAGAGGCCTAGAGCTGCAGGCTGAATTCTACCAAAAAATAAAAATTCATTTGGAAACAAATTTTTTTCCCAGTGCCTCCAGACCTGACACCTTGATTTCAGCCTTGGGATAAATACCCTAAACAAAGAACCAAGTTATGCCATGCCAGACATGACAGCTACAGAGCTTTGAGCTGAGACATGTGGTTATAAGCTCCTCAGTCTGTGATAACATGTGACACAAAGTAGAGAGCTAAAAGAGTGTGAACAGTGTATGGCTTCTTGGATGCTTATTTTCAAAATAATTTCATGTTTTTAAAAAAATACACACATTTTTACAGTTTTGTGACTCCGGTAAGGGATACTCTCAGAAATATGATGTGGCAGTAGAAAGCTAGTATTTCATAGAGCTATTCATGAAATCATTTTAAAAGACATTCTAATTTCTCTGTCAGTTTTGCATCTAGCATTTTAAACTTCTTAACAAGCTGCTATTCCTGTTTTCTTAGATCAAGTCTGTCCATCTACTACTCTCAGGCAGCCTGTTGCTTTGTAGACAGCAGAGGTGTCCATGTTGGACTATCCAACTGGTTGCTGTTTCTCCTAGCCAGAGGAATTTTAACACCTATAATGACTAACCCAGCTTTCTGAGTGGAGAAAAACAGAGTAGGTGCAATTACCCAATTATTTTTTTTCATAGATCCATTAATTCCTGTCCAACTACTGACTTTTTAGTATCTTTGTTACAATAAAAACAATATTTTAATGAAATGTTGTTTATTTTTGTACATAGAAATAGAACTCCTCCCCTCTTCCATCTCTGTAACCCATAAAGAAAAGAAGAATAAAAAGTCACGGGGAAATAATTTAAGTTATTTAAGCATATCATTTTTCAGCTCTACTTTAAATTCCCTTTTTTACTTAGCACCCTTTCAACACCTTTTTCTAAAAAGCCCTCTTTTCAAATTGTTCATCGTACTAAATAGTAGCTGTGTGTGTTGCCACAGATATTTGGTATTGTAAACATTGATTCCTTAATTCAGCAAATAGTAGTTAAGAATCTGTGTGCCACAGTAGTACTGGCTGTGGAACTGTGAAAAGAAAAATGCCTCCTCTCATGGAATTTGCATCCAAGTGAGGGAAGAGAGAGAAGAAAGCAGGTTGAAGCAGGTCGGGTTGGTCATGAGTTCCACTGATTGGAGAGGAGGGGACCTCACTTTTATACATTGAGTCACCAGGAAGGATCAATGTCCAAGTAAGACCTGAACTTATTGGACAGAGTGAGCCCATGGATATCTCTAGGCTGCTATGCAGTCCTGCTCTTTACACTGATTAAATCAGGTTGTTTAGTTGTCTCATCCTAAGCAGTGGCTGTTAGAAGAGAATAGAGTCTAAAGAGACCACACAGCCCTGCTCCTCAGCTTTCTTTAGATGGGTGATGCAGAAAGAGGCCTCATACCCTGGGTGAAGGCGGCTTCAGCAAGCTGGATGCTGAGCTTTATCAGTGCACAGAATGAAGTCCATTGTGTGTTATTAATTTGAAGCCAAACAAACCAAAGTACCCAGGTCATTCCTCCAGCATTGTGTAAATGCCCAGAGATAAGTGCCAGTGAAAGTCTGCATTCTCATCTGCAGTCTGGGACATGGAATGAGTGTTAGCACTGTAACAAAGAACACTGAAGCTGGCATCTTAGATGTCTGCACGTCAGAGTTCAAGGGAACAACCTCACAGTCTAAACAGCAGTAAAGAACTCCAGCTATAAAAATACTGACTTTTGCATCTGTTCAGAAGAGAAATGTAGAAAGTGAGTGTTAACTTTTCCCTCCTCTTTAGATACTATTGTTGTCGAATGTATTGATTTGCTAAAAGGTAGAGGCACCCAGATAAAGAGGCCCATGAACTTCCAAGTGACCCCTAAGAATACTTTTACTTTGATGTTGCTTTGTTAGAGTATAGCTTTTAGCTTGCTGGATCTGTGGTTTCCAATAAGAAATGATTTATATCCAATTATGTTAGCATTTTAACTTTTGAATTTGTGACATAAAGTAGATAAAATCTTCTACATTGTATTTGTATATATGTCATCTGCTTTTTTGTTTTCCCCTCAAACAATGGTAATGTATGGAACCAGGTATTAAAAATCAACTCACTGATCCAAAATCATGTCTTGTTAATACCGCATTTATGCATGCCCAGTACTGAGGAACGTTCACAGCACAGTTCACGAAATTTATATAGCTCTTTTTAGAAATTGTTTCCTTATAAATTTTTTTTTGTATTTGAAACACTACATTATTTGGTTATTTATAGGCTACAACCATCTCTCACTATAATAGACTCTTTTTCATGGGAAATTAGCTAGTACTTCTTTTAAAATTGGCACTAAAGTTCAGACCTACAAATTAACTTGTACAGTCGTAAATCTCACATAACATGTCTCTAAAATTGACTGCTTTGTGTTCATGCCTAGAAATTATTTTGCTCCCTTTTAAAAGAACATTGCTGTGAATAATAGTGCACAGATTGAGATGTTGGGAATTTTGTTTCTGTTCCTCGAAAAGTTAGGCAAGAGTATTATTTGATCACTTTGATATTGATTGTTGGCACTGCACACAAGCATTAGAGGTATGGAAGCAACACGATAAACGTTCAAAGCATTAGTAGTTTGAGGATTAAGTTGCTTTCATTCAACTTGTTTTGATTGTACTTTTTAGTAGTGCTGTATCAATGAGCAAGTTACTTAGACCTCTCTCTGGTTCCTCTCTTTAAAATGAAGCTGGTAGTTGGTGTCAGTGATAGATGACACCTGTGTCAAGTGGTTGTCATGAGGGTATAATGAGCTAGTAATACTTATAAAATACTTAGAAGAATGTCCAGAGAAAGCAAGTTCGTTATTTGAGAAATACATAGT
Source organism: Dasyprocta punctata (assembly GCA_004363535.1). Taxonomy (NCBI): domain Eukaryota; kingdom Metazoa; phylum Chordata; class Mammalia; order Rodentia; family Dasyproctidae; genus Dasyprocta; species Dasyprocta punctata. The sequence goes on from RJWM01051389.1 coordinate 9,046, forward strand.
TTCTTGTCAGGATAGAAGTTCTTGACATCTTTAGAAACCGGTATCAATTTCATGTAATCACCTACTAGACTATATTTCTATCCTTCAATTCTTGGATCTTTCTACTAAGACCAGGGGAAATAACTATCCACTGTGATATGTTACAGTTGGCTATCACAGACTTACAAGACTGCAAAATTAAAGTGTTTCAACTGAAAAACAAGTAATTTGCATCAAAAGAGAAGCCAATAGATACTAAACTCTTCCTACTTCCTAATTATTTTCCAACAATTTTACTATTATTTTTGTTCTTGATGTTATTTACCAGTATTGTGTCTAGGAACTGTATACTGTCCATTTCTTTGTGATTCCAAATTTCATGACATTGCATCAGTAGCTTGAATTGGTCGTGATTCTAGTATTTATAAAACTACAGGAATTAGCACATGCTGTAATTCAGGGTTCCCTTGCCCCAAGAGCCAATCGTTAAACATTTACCAGCATAGCACTGGACGAGGGGCAGAGTAACCTGCTAGTTTCTGTTGTTATTCTACTGAACTTTGTAAATGGAGCAAACTACATGGTTCCCTGTATTGTAGAAAGGATTATAAAAACTAAAAAAAAAAAAAATATATATATATATATATATATATATATATATATATACCTTTCCTTAATGGAAGTTTTCCCTGTAGATATTTTTCAAGTTTTTTCTGTGTTAAGCATCCAAATTTATACCCTAAACAACTGCTGTGAATATAACAATATGCAATGTGCTTATTATTGTTACTCTCCTATTGGCTGGTTGTGAAATTGTTTTGCTTTAATTTCTTACTTTTCTTCTGTTTAAAAGAAAAAAACTATAAAAATATAAAAAACTATAAAAAATAACTATAAAAAGTGCTTATCCAAATCTTTGCCCATTTAAAAAAAATCCGAATTATATTGCTAGAACCATAAGCAATGAAGAAAGAGCTGCTGTTTTTATTACTATTATTAGCAGTGGCCTCCTTTTTACGCACCTTTGTGTAGGTATATATTAACTCTGTAAGTTACTAGGATATCTATTATAGTTTCTGCTATATAAATGAGAAAATTGAAACCTCACAAGACTATTACTTTCTTATGGTTATTCAGTTTTGAAGAACATTACATATGGATTCAGATTTTCTGACTACAAATCAAGTGTAAATCCCATTTATGTGATTAATGTCATATTCTTTAGTGAAGCCCCATTGTGAATTAGAGATCCTTCTCCTTTTTCTCCTCCTCTTCCTCCTCCTCCTCCTCCTTCATCTCTGCCTTCACCTTCATCTTCTCCTCCTTTTCTTCTTCCCACCCTTGCTGTCTTCTTCATAGGCTATCAGATGCTAAACACTGAGTGTATTTGATTTTTCGTAACAGTTACACTAACAAGA
>RJWM01051390.1:0-10436 GCA_004363535.1 Dasyprocta punctata
GATAAAATAAACAAGATGGGTTATTTCTAAACCTGTAAATATGGTTATTTCATATTCATTTTAAAATTCTTCTTAAATGAAATTTTCTTTTTAGCAGATTACTACATTACAATTTTAGGAGAGTATTGTCCATTTCTTATTCAAATAAGTATTCGGTTGTTGAATTAAAGTGCAAAAAATAACTAGATTTTGACCACCCATCTATCTAAATATTCTGCAAAATGTGTCATAGTAAACATTAAAAAGAAAGTCGGATTTCTGCTATGTTTCCACTTTGGATACACAAGAAAGCCTACCAACATAGACGTCCTGTGGACTCACAAGCTTAGTGATTTGTTGCTGGGGTTATCTAAAGACCCATAGGTTATTTCTTTGACCAGTAGAATAGACATGAGATTTGTCTCATTTGATTTTGTCACTCACAAGAGAAAACAAATTCATTTTATTAAAATAACTGGCCAGTGCACTTTAGAAATGTTGGAGTAATGAAAGATGAAGAAAATCTGAGAAACAGAAATTGAAGGAGGCTAAATGTAAAATTGTATCCTGGGATGGAATAAATAAAGATTTTAATTGAAATCTTAGTGAAACTGGAAGAAGTTTTATCACCAATGGCTTATACAGGCTATAATTCCCTGCTATTGATAGTCTTACAATGTCTAATTAAGTCATTCTTGAATATCTCAGCATCTGCATAAACTGGTTGAGTTAATAAAACAATTCTATATGATTGTGTTACTTTCATATAATTCTATAACTTTTTCAAAATAAAAAGTTAAAAGTTTTTAATAGAAAGTAGAGTTGCTTTTCCTGAAATAGGTATTTCTTGATATTATAATGATACATCAATGTATTTGAAATCAGTTTGTATCATTTCAAATGCCAAAAATCATTTACAGAAAGACTATATTATTCAACAATTAAACATATGCTAGATTATTAACTTTAGGCTTCTGAAATTATTAAAAACCTAATTTCACATAGATATGTTGAGAAACATGGAAATTTTATTCATAATGCAATTTTATTCAATACAGAATATTCTGAAAACGGAGGTTAGGCTGATAACGGTTCTCCATACTCTGTCTCTCCGTGCTTCTCTCCCCAGGACAGAGAGTGGATAATAATTGTTCAGCTGGCTCACTAGTGCTTTCTCAAGGTAAAAAGCTGTAGGGCATTTCTTCGAGGTATGAACTATCACTGGGGATGGTTTCCTCAGGTTTCTTAGTCCTTGCTATGTCTCAGTAAGGAAATTACTAATTAATCCCCCAGACTCCGTAGTCAGCATAAGTCTAAAGTCCTAAACTTGAAAAATCACTAAAACTTTATAGAAGTAAGATCCTCTACTGAGAGGTTAGCAACTTCTTACTATCAAGGGAGAGGGAGAAAATATACTAGACGTAGAGGCCACAGGGCCTTGATTGCAACTACTCATCCAAACTATTGTGGACTAAAAATTTCCAGGAACAATAATAAAATATTGGTCATAGTCATATTCCAATAAGACTTACTGAGAAAAGAATATGATAAGTAGTATTTGCTCCATCCACTGTGGTTAGCTGACCACTGCTCTGTTTCATGTATTTTTTTCTTACAAAGACTGTCTTGTCATTCAAACTTCCGACTAAGCTGCGAAATCAATGTTTCTTGGCAATTATTAAAGAGTGCCATAGCCATAGAAATTTTCTAAAGTCTCCACAGAAACAATCAGAAAAAAAGTAATGGAAACATCTGAGTAATTATTTGTAAAAGCTCATTATGAAACACCATGATTGCACCACAAATCAAGACATAAGTTTCATGTAACAGCATTCACTTTTGAAATTGAAACACTTTTACTTCAGTTTTCCTTATAACTTATTATCTGCATAAGTGTTACCTGTGATTAGAACACTGAATTACTTAGAAATGAACCCAGCAATGAGAGTGCTTCAAACAACTGGGAAATGACTTAGTGGATGACACATCCATGGAATTTGCTAGACTGCAATACAAATGGGTGCATCACTTACCTTGTCTTTGATTGCCTAGGTTGTCACCAAATTGTGTGTTTTCTTTCTGAGGAATATAATTAGTTTAAATTTGTCTATATTAGATTAATTTAAATTCATGAATTTCTTCAGTGAGTAGATTTGCCTTTACTTGTTTTATTATGCCCAGTGTTAATTATGCATGCTAAATTAGAGAAATTGTAAAACTAATTAATATTCTACTCTCCTCCTTTATCCTGATGAAAATTTCAGTGGTCAAATGGAAACAGACAGCAATACTGCTATCTAAAGTTCTTTTTCTGGGCTATATCCCCATACTCAGCGTTTCTGCTTTTCATTATCTTTCTTTTTACATCCAGGAAACACATTTATGTTTTTCTGACATGCTCCATAGAGAGCTAGTTTGTCTTTAGAAGTTGACACTGTGTTTTGATAAATCAGGGGAAAAAATACAACACTGCACATGAGTAAGGCACAAAAGCAAAGATCAGCTTATCTCCAATATGAAAAGATATTAAGGCCAGTCATGGAAATATTTAGACTTCCAGTCTATGAATGATGCTAAATGTTCACTGTGTGCAGGAGTGAAATGTCGTATCTTCCCAGTCACAGAAAAGGCATAGATGTCTATTGGTTTATTAAGTCAGTACATCTTTTTGCTGCATTGCTTTGTTCTCTGATGTTTGAACCCAGATATGTATTATTCTAAAACTTGTAGCAAATATGTTATGTGTATATATTTGTGAGTGTCAACTTAGAAAATTTTACTGGTCTACATTTCGGTTAATGTATTCTACTCAACCCAGGTGATCCACTCCACAGTACTGTCTCTCGGTTCACTGTTTCTCTAAAACTGCTTTCTATTTTCATTTAAAGCATCATTCCTTATTCACTTCTTAGCTATTCTAATTGAATCAAATTCCTTTTTCAATTTAATACTGTTGCTGATTTTCTCAACCAACATCTGTTTAAAAATTATCATGCTCACTACTGGGTCCCTCAAGAACTTTTAAAAATAGATAATTCACAAGGAACCTAATAATATTTACTTGGTATCTGGTATTTAACACAGAGTCAGAGTTACAGATACAAAAATGAACATTTATACAGATACATGTGTATAGGTAGCAGAAAAAGTACTATATATGTGTGTTTTTAGATCATATTATTCCTCAAATTTAATAGCAGAACTCTCAAAGTTCTTTTTTATTATATATGTATTTGTGCCTGATTTTCTATGACATTGATGATTTTCTGTAGTTTAATTGTCACAAAACTACACGAACTGGTCAAAATTTTATTTATAATCCAAGCATATTTTTACCAGAAAGAACACAATTCTAACTGCTGATGATCTTCCAATCTAAATCTTCAGTAACAAAGTTTTGATCACTCATAAAAAGACACAAAATTTAAATCCTTTGAACATGCAAGTGGTTCTTGACAGATAAAGGTAATCTGCCATCTCAGAAACAAAATGCAGAATAATACATAAAAGCATTTCCTGAATTCACTTCAGTAAGGGTTATAGTAAATAGAAATCTAATTTTTCATTCATTACAGAATCATCTTCTAAGAAAGAACTCTGTGACATTTTTGTGAGATGAACATGGTTTTATAAGGATATGTAAGGATGCATAAAATAATTCTACTATTAATATATTGGTCTCCAAAGATATTCTTTCCATATATGTGACTTCTGGAATTATTTTTTATTGATAAATAGCAAGGTTACATGGAAAGAATAAAAATTAATGAATGTAATCTATCTGAGATATTCAATGGGGAAAATTAAATTAGATTCTGTAATATAAAAATATTAGAATAGCTTGTTAACCACTTGCCTATAAAAAATCACTGGAAATGATAAAACAAACAAAAGAAATTTCAGTTTAGTCTCGACATACATATATTATTACAAGACAAAATTTACTAATCAAAATAATGTGTTGCATAGAATGCTTTTATATACTGTCTTTGAATTTGTTTGAGAAAAACAAGTAAATTCTTTGTGAAATATTATTTCGATCTGTGCAAGTCTAAATAAATTAGAACAAGCACTTATCTTTTCACGTTATAGACACACCAACACCATCTCTTTAACTGATGCATTTATACCTGCTTCTCCTGGGAAGATTCTTATGATGGTTTAAGTTTATTACTACATGATAGGGACTCATATAATAAGGGTCTACTGACATGGTCTCAGTCTATGTTTATGCTAAGCAGGTGCCAGGAAAGGTTTGCTTCCTCTAAAAAACAGGAATTTGAATTTCTCAGAAAATGAGAACTGCTGGGCATGGTGTTGCAAGCCTTTAATCCCAGCACTCAGGAGGCTGAGGTAGGAGGAGCATTGAGAGTTCGAGGCTGGCTTGGGCTAAAACGCTAGTGCAGGGCTGGCCTGAGCTACATAGTGCTACCCTGTCTCAAAGAAACTAGGGCTGGGAGTTTGGCTTAGTGGTTTCAGTGCCTGTTTGACAGGCATGAGATTATGAGTTCAATCCCCAATGCTGAAAAAAAAAAAAAGCAAGGTTTTATGTGGACTCAAGAATTCACAGATGGTTTAATAGTCCTTTATTGAATGTATTCTGTGTAAGCCATTGTGCAGCATGCTAGACATGCTAACGATCAATATATTTTCCTCTGTACTAATTAGAATTAATCATTTTGTGAGGAAATAGACAAGTTAACATAACACCATAATAAAAGGATTTAAAACTATTAGACTTTAACTCATCTACTTTCCAGCTGCTGCTAGTGGTCGTCAGTATGAAAACAAGGTAATGTGTGAATCTGAGAGAAAAAGGGAAAAAATAAGAAAAAAACAAATAAAATACTGTAATTAAGGAATTAAACTATTAGATTGTCTAACAGTTAGATTTATTTAAAAGGTTGGGGGTGGAAACAAATGAATACTAGGAAGCTGAATTAAAAGGTAAGTACTATTCACTTCCACTTCCTTTATTATTTTTGATGTTCTTTTCATTTATGATTAATTCTACAACTGTAACTGATTTTGCAGTACTTCTTACGGTCTTTCTTATAAAATAAAATGGAGCATCTGCTAAAATAGTACTGCTATTTATGTAACCTATCATTTAGTTTAAAGTTTAAAAAAAATTCATGATATTTTCTTCTATTGGTTAATTTTTGTTCTCCTTCATGGTCGTGATAAAAGGGCCCAATAGCCTCTTCATGCCATCTTGTTAATGAAAGGGGACTGATGAATTTCTGCAAACCAAGTAATATAAGGACAGTTTCTAGTTGAATAAAGTTTTATAGATTCCAAATCTGAATTCTTATTAATTTTATATCAGTTTCTGCTCTTTTATTTTCGATGGACAATATTGCCAGAACAGTAAATATGAAAATCCAAATTCCTATCACTACATACAACATTATACTGTACTTATACTGCTCCTAATTCTATCATTCTATTATGTAATTTTTGTAACTGCAATCAACATGTATGTGTGCATACTTCCTTCCAAGTTTTATCTTTTTTCAGCTTTAACATTTTTTCCCAAATGTCCACATAATTTTAACTTTCGTCAATATCATGGTAATATAGCATCCTTTTATTTTGGCAGAGAGTTGTGCCTTCAGCAATTATCTTAGAATTGATTATTTGAACTTTTTAAAGCTTTTGGTTACAACATATAACACAGCTATAAGCATTCTTCACAAATAAGCTTTTCTCTATTCTTGCATCATTTCAGTGAGATATGTTCTAGAAAATAGTATCACAGGTTGAAGCAGATGATTATTTTTATTGCTTGTGTCATGAGTTGTCAACTTTCTCATCAAAGCATTATACCAATTTTCTGTGTCACTAAAAATGTAGAAATTTATTTGCTGCTGACAAACCAGTCCACATCAAATTATTGTCAATTAAAAAAATTTTTTGGATAACAGGGGTAATATATCTCCTAATTGCCTTCAGTAGCATTTTGCTAATTTATCAGTGAGATAGACTTTTTTAAAGGTACTTATTTGTGTTTAAAGGGCTTTATCCTACACATCCATAGTACCTGGCATATATAAAGCGATAGTGGATTTTTGTTGAGTCAATGAATAGATGGTGAATTTTTTTTTAACATTGTTGGACTAGAGCTGTGTGTTACACTATGATCCAAATCTAGTCATGGCGTATTTTAGAGTTCAGATGTATGCTTGTTATGTTGATGAGATGTGTATGTCACATTATCACTTATTTCATATGTATATAATAATTATATGTAATCATGCATGTGTATATTCACTGCTACTCGTCAATGGTTATTTCTTTTTCAATCAATCCATATAGTTCTGTTTTAACACCTAACTATGATGAATGTAAAGTTGTTTATAAAATATTTAAATATATATGAAACATATATTTAGACAAAAATATGATATCAGATTTCATTTCAACATTTAATTTCTTAATCGTGAGCATTTTTTCACATGATTTTCTTCTGAATATTTCTTTTAAATCTTTTTAAAGAACAAGCTATCATAAAACAAGCTATCATAATCATTAAAAATTAAGTACTTGTGTGATGGAGAAACATACCTTATTTTTTCTCTAAATTTAAGAATTCATTGAAATGGCCTACTCTTAAGTGTATAAATTTAATGCATACTATGTTGATGCATATTTGCATAGTGAAATGATTGCTTCAAGAAAACAATTCAACATATCTATTTATCTTTAAGAGAATAATACCTAACAAAATAAAACAGAATAAAGCTAATTGTTATACTGTGTCTCTGTCTAAAGAACAAGAAAATCTATTTTCGGCAATTTGCAACATAGAATAGTAATATCTGAAATCCTCACAAGCTGAATATTAAGACTAATTTGTCCTATATAACTACAACTTTCACCTATATTTTACCACTTCTTCCTCTGACCCACCTCTGGTAACTATGATTCTACTCTGTATCTATGCATTTGACTTTTCTTCTTTTTTAAATTTAGCATATAAATTTGATTTTATATTATTTTCTTGGAAACATGTGAGTTCTGAATTCAAATTTTTCTTCTTACTTGCTGTGTGTTCTTGGGTGAGGTACTTATTTTTTTTTGAGTCTTATCTATAAAACAGAAAAAATAAAAGTAATTCCTTAATTTTATTCTTACATTTATTAGAGTCAATGATAAATACAATGTGCCCAGTATTGTGAATACCTGGATTACAGAGAATCAAGATATACTAGGTAAAAATACAAATTCTCTATGATGAATGCGATCATTATGTATATCTAAAGTGTACCAAAATTTTATTTAAAAACAAAAGAATTTTGTTGTTGATATTGCTGCCTCAGTACTTTTAGAAATTACTTCAGCCAATAACGTGTTACTCTTTGGGTATATTTTTCAATCGTATTTATATCTTATTTATATGTTTTAACAAAGTAGGCTGTTTACTATGAATAGTTTTTAAATTTCTTTTCAGTTTCCGAGTAATATGTACTTTTTATAACATGATTTCCATTCCTGTATAGTAAACCATAATCAGGAGGCACAATAAACACTTGAGGGGAAATTTCAGATTGCACATTAAAGTTGCTCAGTGGTTCATTATTATCTACAAACCATCAATGATACTCTTTACATGCACTTTCTCTTCTGTATCTATTCTTCGCTTGCAATAAATTGTTCCAAGGGGATTATCGAATTACATATCCAAGCACACAATAAATTGCTTTCTGGAAAACTTGATTTAATATGACACAAAAAATAGTTTCCAACCTTTTCATTTTTGCTACATTTAAGTGTCTTTATATTTCTGTTATTTTAATGAGAGTGGTATCACATTGATGTTTTAATTTGAATTTGATTCCTAGTGAGTGTCAGCACTATTCATGCTTAGTATTTTGGATTTCCTTTTTTATGAAGTGTTCCTATAAGTGACTAGTAGAGATTTGTGCTTTCTTTATTAATTTATAAATCTTTAAATACAAAAAAAGTAAGGAATTGGCTTTCAATTAATTTATCATGTGTCTTGACATATGGATGCTTTCATCTATAATGAAACCAAATGTACCAAAATTTTCTTTGGGTTTTTACAGAAGCAGGTTTTTTTTTTTTTTTTTTTTTTTTTTTTTTTACATCTCCTTGTATCACAGTTCTTTTACTTGGGCCTTCAAATGATCAATAACTTTTCCATGTTTAAATTTATATTAAGACAGCAATCTAATTTGCATGTGCTGTGTAATATGAGAGTCTGATATATTCTTCATGTCATTTAAGCATTTGTTCCATTCATTGACTGAAGATTATTTTTCTACTTTCTCATGTATGAAGAAAGATACTTTCATAGTATAGTGACACACTGTATAATTACTTCTTCTTATTAACAACATACTACATGTTGAAACCTAATCTCCAATTTGTTAGTGTTAAGCAGTATGGCCCTGGGGAACAATTACATCATGAAAGCAAGCACTCCTGGGTGGGGTTAGGACCTCGTAAAAAAATAGAGAAATTATGTTCATTTTCTCTGCTTTTCCACTTGGTGAAAACACAGTGCTCATCCTCCTTTGTCTTTTCATCTTCCACCATGTAAGGGTACATTGCCTTTGGTTATCTTCAAAGTATTTGCTCAGATTACCATATATAGGCCTGAGAAATTAATGAAAGAATACAGGTACAAACCTTGCTTTTCAATGAACTGATAGCAAGTAGTAGCATAACTATCTTAACCATTTTGTATGTATATGACTATATATATTTTTATTTTTCCTTCTTCCTTCCTTCTTTTCTTCTTTTCCTCATCCCAGTTTCATTTTCCTTTTGAACAGTTTCTTTTCATTTAACATTGTTCGTTTTGCATCTGATTTATTGTTTCAGCTTATTACACTAGGGAGACAATACGATGTCTACACATGTGAATCTGATTTATTTCACTTACGAGTATGGTTTGGGATGCATCTATTCCTCTATAAATGTCTCAAGTTTATCTTTCTTCATTGCTGAGTAGTACTCTATTGTGTAAAATAGTACATCTTTCTATATTTTCTCTAGACTGCTAGGGGAAAAAACCTCACTGAACTTTTGTCAGACCTCTGAAAAGGAGTAGATTCATTGATTAAAACACCAGAGCCAGGTGTAGTTATAGGGCTCATATGTGAATATTGTCCCCAAAGTGCATTTTCTGGATTACTGCAGTTAATAAACTACCTAAAAGAGTATTTTATAGTATTTAATTTAAAATTAAAAATGGGCTTTTGCTGTACAAAAGATCTTGAAATTTTCTTTTAAATATTTTTACAATTTTTAGAAGCATTCAAAATACAATTTATAATGTCTACTAATAAATAACTGAGGTGAGGGAGGATGTTGGTCAATGGGGAGTCAATTTAGAAATTTGATCCTGTGATATTTTGTAGAACATGTTGACTATAGGAAGGGTTTCTCCTGGAAATTGCTAGGAGTGAATCTTAATAGTCCTTGCCACAAAAACACACAAGTACATGAAGCAATATATATCATCAGGATGCCTTAGCCATTCCACAAAGTACATGTTTCAATATCACAATTTGTACATGATAAAAAATAAAATTTTTGTTACTGTATTAAAGTAACAAGAAAAATAAAAAACTTTGAATTGTGCATTACACACGGTCTTTTAATTGCACCTTACAGATATGTCCACTCTTAAGCTCTGGGCAGAGTTCTTTGATTTTGCTGGAAGATGAGGCACCATTATTCCCTCACCTCAGCCATTGGCAGCCACTCTACTTCTATAGATTCAAATGTTTTGGAGTCTACCTGCAAGTAGAATTCTGTGGTGTTTTCCTATCTATGACTGGCTCATTTCACCCAGCATTATGTTCTCTTGGATTGTCCATGTTACTACATATAGCCTGAAACCCTCCATTTTTTAATAATATTTTATCATTATCATTTTAATTATAGAAGATAATGTGCTATGGTTTGTTACATTCCACGGGTCACAAACTGCACTGGTCATGCGAAATGTATAATTGACACAACTTCAAATCTCCATATATTAAAAAGATACAATTTATTTATAAAAATATCATTATCTTGCATCTCTCTGAAACCACATTTCTAATGTAAAACATTTGTAAGAGACAGTGTCAAACAGTTGTAAAAGTATAATTTTGTTTGCTTTTTATCTCTTTCATCTGTATTTGGCATCCTGTATTATACTCATGTCTAAGGAACACCAGTATCAGCCAAGAAACCCTGGAAAGCCAGAATATTTATAAGTCAGTAAGACAAGATATGCCCTTTAGCAATCTGACCAAAATTCATGTGCTAGTGGAAAGAGAAAAACCAGGTGTGCAGCTTCGTGCCTTCACACTATACCACTTATTGGCTGAGTGACTGTTTCTTGATAAATTCCTTTTGTGAATTAAGACAACGGGCTAATATTCAGAAACATCATGAATTTACATAAGACTTGCAAAAGCAGTTTGAAAAGGATCTAA
>RJWM01051391.1:0-10587 GCA_004363535.1 Dasyprocta punctata
TTGCACCTCTGCTTAAAGTTTGTACAGCCATTCTGACAGAGGCAGAAATGTATTTCAGCAGCAGTGTTAGAACAAACTTATAAAGCTCCAGAGATCTAATATGCATGTTTCAGATTGTCAAACAATCTTCGATAAGGTTGCATAAACAAATTTATAAAGTTACTTCTCCAGAAATGAGAAAAAAATTTTTACAAGGTTAATCATGAGTCATATGCTGGCTTTTACAGTATCATAAGATCTCTCTTCTACCCCATAAATTTGGTCACATTTGTAAGTTTATTAACATCTTAAAATTTGTGACTGGTAATTCCAGTAGTATGCAGTCTTTGGATCTTCATTATCTTTCTTAACTGCTTTCTTGCTTGACTCTTTCCTTTCTGTATGATAGGCCATATTTTCATGTTTGATTTTTTATGGTGGACAAGAAATTTTACTTTAAAAAAGCACAAAATAAAATCAAAGGAAAGAAAATACCTCTCAACTCATTTTTTGAGGTCAGTGTGTTGGTTCCTTTGCTCTCATTGCTTAGACAAAATGCACAAAACCCAAAATTAAAGAAGGAAAGGTTTATTTAGCTTATAGATAGTGGAAGTTTCAGTCCATAATCAGCTGGTTCCAAGGCAGGGTGGCATGGGATAAAGGCAACTGTTCAAGGTGGCAGAATACAGCAAAAGCAGCAAGAGCAGAAAAGGGAAGAGAGCAAGATTTGTTTCCTCTCTTATACTGTAAGCAGGCTGCCTGTCCTGGCATGGGTATAGCACACACACCACCTCCCTGACCTCTTGCACAGGTTCAGGATGTTTACCAAGTGAAGACCCTGGCCCCCTGCTGAGTCACTTAGTTAAACTTCAAAACTTCTCAAGTTTATACAATGAATCAACCATTAAACATGCTAGAGGGTAAACAGCCTCCCTAGGGCATGCCCTCTACACCCTAGTATGTAGAACTGCTGAGTTACTTAGTTAAGCTTTCGAACTTCTCAAGTTGACGCAATTACAGTCATCGTGCTGTCACAAAAAGCTGACAAAGACATCACAGGTGTGCACATGTATGCACACACACAATTATAGACCAATATCAGTTATGAAAACATACTTAACAAGATATCAAACTAAGTCAACTGACATATAAAAATAATTATTTATCATGACTAAGTGAAGCCCATTCCAGGAATGCAAGGTTAACACCTAAAAATCAATTAATGTAGTTACATTTATAGAATAAAAAACAAAAATCACACGATCATTTCAATGAATGTGAAAAAATTCATCTGACAAAAATGCAAGTCTTCTGGCTACAAACACTCAAAGAGTTAGGACTAAAAGGAAGCTTTCCTCAAAAAGATAAAACATATTTGTGAAAAACCACAATGAATACCACAACTTAGATGAAAGACCGAATGTTTTCAGCCTTAGAGCAAGGATATGATGTGGACTTCTGTTCTTACCACTTCTTTTTTTTTTTTTTTTTTTGTTCTTACCACTTCTAACATCATACAGAGAATTCTACTCAGGAAAATTAATCAAATGAAAAAATAAAAGGTATCAAGTTGGAAGGAAAAATAAAACTGTCTATTATTCAAAAATGGAACTGACTTGTATACAAAATATTCTAAAAATCAATTAAAAGTCAGACATGGGGCTGCATGCCTACAACCCCAGCAATCTGAGAGGCAGAGGTAGGAGGAACTCAAGTTCAAACTCAACCTGGAAATTTCAGCAATTTAGTGGGACTTTGTTTAAAAAAAAAAAAAAAGACAGGCTTGGGATGCAGCTTGTTGTGAAGGTCCTGTTTCAATCTCTAGTACCACTCAAAGAGAAACAGAGAGTGTGTGTGAATTAAAAATTATGAATAAGCCGGGCGTGGTGGCGCACGCCTTTAATCCCAGCACTCGGGAGGCTGAGGTAGGTGGAGCGTTGTGAGTTCGAGGCCGGCTTGGGCTACAACGCGAGCGCAAGGCCGGCCTGAGCTACATAGTGCGACCCTGCCTCAAAAAACCAGGGCTGGTGAGTTTGGCTCAGCAGCTTAAGCGCCTGCCCTGGCAAGCGCAAGGTTGTGAGTTCAATCTCCGGTGCTGCAAAAAAAAAAAAAAATAAAATAAAAATTATGAATAATAAGCTGTCTTAGTTACTTTTCGCTCATTGCCGAGACAAAATACCTGACACCCAAAATTAGGGAAGGAAAGGTTTATTCTTACAGTTTCTCGGGAGTTTCAGTCCATACTTAGTCGGCTCCAAGGCAGAGTGGTGTGGTGGGTGTAGCCATTCATGGTGGCTGCAAGCAGCAAGGCGCTGGCAAGAGAGAGTGTGGAAGCAAGGGAGTGGAAGACTCGCCTCCTTTACACTGTACATGGGCTCCACCCCTGGGCGGGTGCAGCGCTCACATTGCCAATCCTCACACCAGACAACAAACCAATAACAAACCAATAACTCAGCCCCATCAAAAGTATATGAGGACTTGGGGGGACATAGTATATCACCCAATACATAAGCCAAGTGCAGCAAGTCTCTTAGCACAATAACATCAAAAAGAATAAAACACCTTGGAATAGTGTTCAAAACAGTATTCACTTAGTTTTCAAAAGAAGTGCAAAATTTACCCACTCAGAATTATAAACCATAGTTGAAGGCAAAGACAGGCTGATGGCACTTTTGATTTCTAGTTTTCAAGGCTAATTATTTTCCACCTAGATCTCATTTTCAAGAAAACATGGTGGTTGCCAAGGTCAAATAATGGGGAAATAATCACCAAAAAATTCATGCTAAGACAACTACACAGCTAAATTCAGAAGTATCAAATTTTACACTTATACTATTTACCAAAATTAACTCAAAGTAAATCAAAATACTATATGTAAGAGTAAAAACTATAGAAATTTAGAGAAAAAATACAGAAAAATGTAGATATGAATATTTATGATCTTAGATTAGGGAAAAATTTTCCTACTATGATGTCAAAGCACTAGCAATAAAAGAAAGCAGTGGTAATTTGAATTTCATCAAAAATAAAAACTTTTGTTCTTCAAAGAATACTAAAAAGTATTTGCCAATCATATCTGATAAATAACCTGTATCTATAGTGTATAAGGAAGTATTTCAATTTCAAAATAATTTTTAAAAGACAACCTGATTTTTACAATAGGTAAATGATCGCAGTATATATATTTCTCCAAGGAAGAGACAAAAATGTCCAGTAAACAAATGAAAGTGTGAGTAATCATTAGTTGTCTGGGAGATACAAGTCAAAACTATCATAGATATCACTGTATCTACCAGGATAGCTAGAAGGAAATGTTAGATAATAAGTGTTGTTGAGGATGCTGCAAAATTATTCAAACGTACAATGCTAGGGGCTTCATATAAACAGTGCACCCACTGTTGGAAAGTAATTCTTACAGTTTCTCAAATGCTTAAATATAGTTACCCTATAGTGTTGCATTTCTACTGTAGCTATGTACTGAAGAAGAGGAAAGATAAATGTGCAAACAAAGCTTCTACATACATGCTTATAGAAGCATTATTCACAATACCTAAGCGAGTCAAAGTCTATCCATTTATCAGTGGGTGTTATGGTTGATACATTGTGTCAATTTGAGAAGTTTAGAAGTTTAACAAAGAGAGTCAGCAGGGAGCCAGGATCCTTATTTTGCAAATATTCTTAGCCTGTGCAAGAGGTGGGCAAGGAGATTTTGAATGCTACATCTGCCCTGGGTGGTAGGGGGTTGGCCTGCATACAATATAAGGAACGGAAACAGTCTCAATCTCCCACACTTTTGTTCTGGCTGCTTTTGCTGGTTACTGCCTTGAACTGTTACCCCTGTGCCATGCCACCCTGCCTTGGAACCAGGTGATTATGGATTGAATCTTCACAAAAGTGAGCTAAATAAACCTTTTGTTCCTTAATTTTCAGCGTTGGGTATTTTGTCCCTCCAATGATAGAAAAGTAATTAAGACAGCGAGTTAATACAATATAGTATATTTCCATAGAGCGGAATTTACTCATCCAAGAAATGGAACAACATACTGAAGTACGCTGTAGTTGGGAAGAACCTTGAAAACATTATTCTAAATGAAAGAAATCAGTCAGAAAAGACATATGATTCAATTCATGTGAAACAATTGTACAGAGAGTAGGTTGGAGATTGCCTAGATCTGGGAGAGGATAGAAGGGCAGGGAATAAAAAGTGAAAATACTCTGGTTTGTTTTGTTTTGGTTTTATTTATTTGTTTGTCTATTTATTTATTCATTTTGAGTCAGGGTCTTCCTACGTAGTTCAGGATGGCATTAATCTCACTATGTAACCCAGGTTGGTCTCAGACTCTCAGCAATCCTTGTGCCTCAGCCTCCAGAGTGCTGGAATTACAGACACACACAACCAGGCCTGGCTATCTTTTAAAGGTGATAGAAATGTTCTAAAGTTAACTGTAATGATGGTTGCATGTTTCTGTGACTACACTAAAACCACTGACTTATATGTTTTAAATGGTCATTTAGCTGGTATATAAGTCAATGCTAAATAAAGCTGTTAAAAATACAATAAAGACTCAACTATATTTTATTCATCTCTGTAAAAGAGTCAGCCCCATCTTGCCAGGACTTCAGAATGAAAAAAATGACCTGAGCTGGATCCTGCTTTGTAGAAGTTTAATTTTGATTCATTTCACTATGGGTTCAAATATTTTGGGGAGCACCGAGACTACATGTACCAAAGTTTTCAATTTCAGTATTAATGTAGATCCAAAACTCTGCTTATTCCTCAAGACTGAGCTGCTTGCTTTCTAAACTGTGAGAGCTATCTTATTACTTGATAATTGCTTTAGTCAGGTTTCCCGTCACTGAGACATAGCTTAAAGGAAAAGAGGCTTAATTTGGCTCTTGGTTTCAGTGGATTCAGTCCATGGTCAGCTGGCTCAAAAGCAGACACATCATGGCAGAAAGGCATGGCTGAACAAAGATGCTTCATTCATTGTGGCCAGAAAACAGCAAAAGCACAATGCCAGAGACCATTTATAGCATCCAAGACCGTATCTCCATGACCTATCCAGACATAGCCAATAGTGCTTTTACTAAGGCTCTGGGCATTTCTAATCCGGTCAAGCCAATATCACCATTATGGTTCACATACCCCGAAGTGGACTTGTGTGGTGACAAGAAACTCAGTCCTGAATTTGGTCTTGGAAAGCTCTCATTGCTTTTCTGCCCTGTCCTTATCTTTTGCGAATCAGCCAAGGTCTCTCTTTACTCTTTAAAGCAGAAAGGCTCTCCAAGGGCTTCCACTCAGTTTTCTGGTCAATCCTAAGATTTCTCAGTTAACCCTAGAGTGCAGGAGGAGAATGTAGTTCTCTCAGATCTCCAATCCCTTTTGCAAAGACTATAGTCTCTGAGAGTTTCCTTGAATTTTCTTTCTCTAGCCCTGTTTTCAGCACTCAACAAAGACCAGGGAAGAAAAAAATTGGCAGTAGTAGTCTTATTCTATGTCTCAGGTTCCAGCGAAATTTAACCTGTCCTGCCAGCCCACATGCAGCCACTAGAAATGTCAAGTTAGACTAGGGCTCACCTCCTTTTCTCTCCATGTCAGTTGTAAGAGGTATTCTTGGCCGGTTTTGCTTTATACAGGACTTTTAAAACTTTCTGAATTTTGTTTATTAGGACTGCTTTTGCTTTATCTGTTCCCTGATGGTCTTTTTTTTTCTAATCTTGACTTTCTTAAATAATACTAACTGATTAGATTTTTAAAAATCTAAGATTACATAGCTTTTCTAACATTTTGATTGGAAGGGTAAAAGTGAAAGATCTTACAACTTCCAACATACGAACTGGAAGTAAGTGCCTGCTAACATTCAAGATGAGAAAAACAGGTTACAGAAAGGATGTTAAGTGTGTCTGGAGCATTGTCCAAGATTTAAGTTCTATAAATAGCCCACAAGGGAAAAACAAAGTTGTCAAGCTTCAAATATTCTCATCTCAAATACTTCTGTCTCCCCAACAGCGACAATTCAAGCTTAATGCTTACCTTGAAGAAATAGATCAAAGTTCACAAAGGTATATGGCTAAAGTCAAAGGAGGCTCCGAGATCATATGGGTGAACTGCATCAGTCTCCTGCATTCTTGCTACATCTGTTCCAAACAGACACCAGGGGGTACATGTGCTGGGAAGTATTCAATAGAATAAGGATTGAGTCATGTCTTTTGGTTACTGTGGTAAAAACAATGGTCAAATCCAATGATTCAGTAAGAACTAGATCATGGAACTCTGCTACTTTGTTGAACAAGAAATTCCTTATATACCACAAAGACAGAAGATAGGAGATATTTCTTATATACTCCAAGAAGTTCCTTGTATGTCACAGAGATAATGTACTACATGACTTTTTCTACACCACTGATATAAAGTGCATGAGTCTACAGATTGGAATCCTTTCATGCGGCACATTCCTTACTTCTCATGGTCTAAAATGAACCAATAAATATCAGATGTTGCTTCATATACAAAGATCTGAGATGCCATCTGTGTCTTTGATATGGAGTATATTCGAAGTACGGGTTGCTAAAATTGTTTTTTGGATCAATAGTAAACTCAAGCAAAAGTAAGTCATGACAGTGTTCAAGGACTCAATGTTTATTTTAACTCAGTGGTTTAAAAAAGCACTGAGTAAAATTCATTATGTTCTGGACACTTGTCTGATCATATTTGTTGTCTTAATTTCATTGATGAGCAAACTGAGGCAAAAATTGGCAAGAAACTTGCTCAAGTCACAGATTATGGTTTGTTGTTATCCACAGATTAAAGAAAAGATAGAGCTATCATACTATTCAGCTGCAGTGTAGTCATTAATTTTACTATTGCTATTATTATTTGATGTGATTTGGTCATAGTGTTACAGAACATAACAGGAAATGATAATGACAATTTACTGACTAGAATAATTTTTAAATTGTCTACATATATTACACAACATTCATTGTTTTCTTTCTTCTCATATCTACTTTGCCTGTATTTGTAAGTGGAGGAGAAAATGCTCTCAGAGAGACAAAGTAACGGAAAAAAAATCAAATTGGGCAAGTCTTTGAGTTTATTATTCTCACTCTCTACAAAGAAAACATATGTGGACTATAAACATTGCTTCCATCCTTTTCCAGTTGTAAAAGAACGATGCTGGAACCTATGTAAATCTTTCCAAACTGTGTAGTCACACCAATGATGAATAATACTATATAAATCTGCCTATGTTAATCAGTAAGAAACACTTTCCCTACTTAGGAATTACCCAAAAATACATTTTAACTGCCAGAATACATCCACGCCCTTAACCATTTTTTTGAAAAATCTGAATCCCTTTTTGCTGAAACCAGGCATCGATGTGGTAAAAATGAAGCAGAGGAAAGACTTTTAGAGATGGACCAAAAGAGCAAACTGGTGATGACAAGGTCAAATAACATAAATATTGAATGAAACTCTAATCAAGTATATACATTTCCTTAAATAGAACATATTATTTGCAATCATTTTAGTATCAATCATCAGGTCTATGCTGAGAACATATTTGTTCTGTACCGCAAACCAGATTTGTGCTTAAATTCAACACCAGCTCAAGCATATAAACAGGAATACTTTTTAAAACACACACAAAAATACAAATAATAACAACAACAATATATCCTCCTTTTTAAGTGGCAATGAATTGTAGCTTCTGGAAAAATATTTTGTAATATGTTTTCACAATGATATAACACACTTAAAAACTAGTGAACTAAATACACACATCAGTTTAAGGAATTGCCATTTTCTAAAATTTCAACTAAACTTATATTTCCATAGCAAGTTTGTAAAGTCCAACTATAAAAATATCATAATGTTTCAAATTTGTATTTCTTGAATGTATTCCTTTTATAAAACTGATTAATAAATATTTTTTAAATTAATCTGTTTCAGGTTTTTAAAAATTATGTACTCATTGCAGCTGAACTTGAGTTGGATAACATAAAGTATAGACATTTTATTTTCAGCGGTACAAAGACTAGAATATATCTTGGAAAAGGAACTGTCCCTAAATTCAGAAAGTGGTTTTCCAGAATTGCATGCTCCTCCACAAGTGAGCTGCTAGGTGGAATTTGAGAGCAAACTGATGAATCTACACAAGCAGCTTTCCAATGCAAGGGATTATGTTTTTTAAAAATATTATTATTTACTATTTGTATACTTTACCTTATCCTTTAAAATAATTAAGATTAGAGCAAGAACTCTCTAAGATAGTGTTAACATATTGCTTCTTACATTCAGAATTGGAATTTTGCAGTAAAGCGATGTTGTCAGAGAAAGGCTTTTCTAAATTCCTTCTTTTTTCTATGCCTCTCTTCCTTCATACCTTTCTAGAGTAAAGCCTAATTGATCAGTTCATAGAGTTATACATCAGAAAGATTCAGATGGGAAGAGAAATGAAGATAACCCAATCCATGGGGAACACCCAGGAGAGAAGAAACTGGAACAGGGAAGAAGAAAATAAATGTGAAGGTTTTGGTTACTCTCTTCCTTTGTGGAGGTGACCCCAGAGTTGACAGTATTTAAAATGTTTAGGAACATCAAAGTAAATTAGGAAAAATTAAAAGTAGGATGTCTTCTTCCGTGTCAAGGACTTTGGATAAAAGTGCTTCCTGTGTAGCTGATGCAGGACCGAATTAAACTCCATGATAATTTTCTCAGTCAGGTAGAAATGTCTCTGCTAGCAGCCTCCCTGAATAGAGAAAATGGAGGCAAGAGGTAGTGACAGTGTGGTGAGTTTGCCAGAGGAAGCCTTCAACAGGGAGGGCGAAAGATGTCAGGGAAAAAATTATCTGAACCAAGGTCAAGAATGAGTCACGGCCAGACTTAACAAATCCTCCAGGCTGGAAAAGCTGAAGTCTAATCACCCAAGGAGGACTGAATGTCCCTGATTGTGATGAGAGAGAGCAGAAGACAATTCATACCAGATGCTGATTTATTCAGGTAGATGTCTGGCTGGCCAGAGCCATTTGGATACCCGAAAACCCTAAGGTCATGGTGCTGATCTGAGGAACCCACTTTGTCTATGTCAAAATGTCCCCTAAGTCTGTCCCACATCAAAATTCTGACTTAATGAGGAGTAGGAGTAAGGTAGGAGTGCAATGGAGTTGTAATCATTACATACTGCAAACATATGCTAATAAAAATAAAAGTTAAAAAGGAAAACTATTTAAGGGGAGTGAGTTTGTCAGTACAATTAAAAATTGAATACTCAGTTGAGTTTATCCCTTTTCTAACCCTTCCTCCACTGGAAATCAATTTACTTATTTCTTTCTCTTTTATATGAACCTATGTTTGTGACACATAACAAGCACATTTGTCATGCGGGATTAGTACACATGCACACTGCATCTTGATTCTTTTCACTTCCTCTCCCCCTCCATCCCGTCTCCTTCCATCCATAGATCTCCTTCCCATCTCTATGAAGTCTATCTATTTTGTCCTGTTTTCTCTTTTAATCATGTATTCTTCAGATTTCTCAAGTAAGAGAAACCACGTGATGTTTAACCTGCTGCATCTGATTTATTTGACTTAGCACATGGTATAAACACCAGAAGAGAACCATCTCTGAGACATAATAAAGATCCTAACATTTTTTGTGTCTCTCTGTGGTATCGTGTATAAGTTATGTTCTCAGTGTACTAGTTTGGGGAGGAAGACAATGTCTCTAGAAATTGATCTGCTTCTCCATTATATCCATTAGTTCTTTACCTTTACCAGAAAAAATAAAGAAGAATAACAAAAATTAATACCACTGTTCTCTGTTAGGTATGGTTCCAGATAACTTATATATATATTTTTCATTTACTTGCCCCAATAATCTATGAAGGTACTCCTATTATTTCCATTTTCACCACTGGAAAAAAAAAAAAGGAAAGAAAGAAAAACCAAAGCAGTAATTGGTTAGATTATTCACCACAAGTGTACAACCAGAACTCAGGCCCGGCACTCTGACTCCAAATTTTGCTTTTCAAATCACTGGCTGAGGGACTGTATAGTTTTATCACACAGCTAATTTTGAACTCAACTTGTGGCCACTAGGTTGCTTGGCACCAAATGGAAAAAATGTATGGCTAAATAAAGTACAATTTTACTGAGTTGATCCTGTCTGTTTTTCATAACAAAGAAAGTCTTGAGTTATTCTTTTTTTTTTTTTAATTTAAGAGAAAATAGATACAGAAGCTAGAAATAAAAGTCAAAAAAGACAGATAAACAACAACAACAGATCTGATACAGTAACATTGTAGGTTTACACACTGAGGTGGTTGAAGTTTGGCAGTAGTTACAATATTGCATATCATTACCTTCCTAGGGGTTGGGGATATTGACAGATATAGACATGTAAGACTCATCAATTCAGGTATATTAACTTTTCTTTTTCAATAGCTATTGTATTTAGCAATACAGTTTTTTTTGACTGTCTTATTTATGAATATTTATAAATTTATGTCTTTTTCCTTTTCTCTTCCTTCCTTCTTTTCCCCTTAGAGTACCTCTTGTTATCATTGAAATAACTACCCATAACATCAGATCTAATATAACCAAGC
>RJWM01051392.1:0-10442 GCA_004363535.1 Dasyprocta punctata
AAAAAATGTCAGGTTTATACAAGCAACTGACCCATGCAACAAAGAGGGGGACATGCAGAAAGCACTGCCCAAAAGGCATGTGGTATCCGCTGCACCCCAGGACTTCGTAATCCCCACTGGAGCATAACGAGACCAGATGATTCCCCTGCTGGTCTGGGCACTGCTGACAAGAGATGGACTGTTTGGATCCTTTTCTGACACTCACTAATGACACCTGTCATGAGTTTCTTGTGGCTGCTGCAACAAAACACCACAAACTGAGGGATTAACACAGTCCTGCTCAGTCTGGAGGCCAAAAATGTGAGATCAGTTTCCCTGGACCAAAATCAAGGTATTAGTAGAGCCACAAGCCCTTTGATGACTTTAAGGAAGCAGTTGTTCCTTGCCTCTTTCAACTTCTCTTCGGTGGCTGCCGGCATTCTTTGGCTCATGGCCACAGCATTCTGACCCCTACCTCTCTCTTCAGATTAACCTCAGATTGAGCACACTTTTTCTTAAAGGATCAGGCAATAAACATTTTAGATTTTGTGAGCCTTTCAATCTCTGTCACTGCTACTTACCTCTGCCATTGTAGCATAAAAGCAGTCACAGAGAACACGCAAATGAATGTGACCGTGTTCCAATAAAACTTTATTTACAAAAACACACACTAGGTCTGCAGGCTGTGGTCTGCTCTGAACCAGATTCTGCAGCACAGTGTGCTCCTCAGTAAAAGGGTCACATAGGTGAGAAACTGGGAGAATGTCAGAGAAACCCAAGAGAGAGAAATTTATTAACTGTAGGACTTCTCAGAGCCTTTATTAATGTATGAGGTGAGGGATAAAGAACAAAGTAGTTCTCAAAGATATTTGACCACGAAACACCTTTTCATAAAATGCCTATTAGCATCTCCCTACAGCCTCTGAATCACAGGTTAGTAAATGATATTTTGTTCCATCCTGAGTTTGGTTAGATTCTCATTTGGTTCTCCTTTGCTTTGAGTTTAAACTCTGAACAGGTGACTACTGCTCTCCGTCCTCCTTAGTATAACAATTAACTAACCAGCCCGCACTTGGCCTGTGTTATTTAATCCTCAAAACATTATGAAGAAAAAAAAACTTTATGAAGAGGTCTGACTATTCCCATTTTAAAGACAGGAACAATGAGGCTCCATGAAACTAATCAGAGTGGCAGAGGCAAAAGGTGGTGAAGCCAGAGTTTGAACCTAAGTCTAATTTTAAAAAATGTGTTCTCTTCCACATCCCCACAATGCCACCAGAAAAAATTTCTCGCTGTTCTTTTGTGCTTACATATTCTAGGTGATGGTTGGTACAAGAGAGGGGGTAAGTTTTGTAACACACTAGGTGATATCAATATGGCCAAGGATCTGGGTCCTTCATCGCTGGCTTTCTGTTCTGTTCCAGTGAAACCTGATAATGGCAAAGGGCTCAACATCTCCAATATCTGCTGCAGGCAGACAGACCCTGGCTTCACCGCTTACTGGCTGGGCCCCTTGTTGATCCGACCCTCTGTTTCCTCATCTGTACAATGGGAATAATGTACCAGTCTCATAGGGGTGTTGAAAAGACCAAGCAAAATCATGTGACAAACACATTTCACATGGCAGATGAATACCCAAATAGGAAGCAAAGCTGTGACATATTAGCAGTTACTACATCTTAAGTCACCCTGTCTACCGGGGTTGGAATCCCACTTTGCCACCTCCAAGCCTGGCGACCCTTGACAAATTAGCTGGTCTCCCTAAGCCTCAGCTTTATCTACCACATAGTCTGAGGCAAACCTGGCCACCTTCACGGGTTATGGTAAGGATTCTTGAGGGGTAGCGTGCTACATCAGTGAATAAGACAGCGTGATCTCTCTTCTGATGAGCTCAGTGACTACTGACGCATGAACCTAAGGACATCTGCAAAGTCCCTCTGTCACAGGGCCTGACACATCATCCAGGTGTGAGCTGTGATATTTCATCATGGTCCTGGGTACTAAGAAGGGAAAGTTTGGGATTGCCTGCCACAGAGTGGGAGCATTGTTGCGAAGACTCTGTTGTGTATGTGATTGTAAGAAATGTGTGTAAGTTAGTGTGGACTTGAACCCTGAGCTTTGAGATACCTTGAACTTGTGGTCTAGCGGGGGAGACAATGACCCACGTAATTTCAGAGAGGCGAGGCAGGTACTGGGAGAGAGGAGCTTAAGGGACATAAACAAGGGGCACTCGCAACATCCTACGGGACCTGGCAGGGGTGGGGGTGACACCTAGGCTGAATCCTGGAGAGGTGCGAAGGGAGCTATCGAATCCAGAACTATGCAAATGTCCTGAGAGGGATGCTTGTGAAAATTTATTGGTCAATTCAAACAGCTTCTATGATATGCAAATTCAGCCGCTAAAAAAAAAGAATAAGAGGTTAACTACCAAGCACAACTATAATCCTGGCTGCTGGAGAGGCTGAGGCAGGAGAATCATGAGTTTATAACTAGCCTGGGCAACTTAGTGAAATCCTGTCTCAAAATACAAAAATAAAAAGGGATGGGGGTGGAGCACAGCATGAAGCTCTGAGTTTAATGTATGCACATACACATGCACACACACGCACACACACACAACACACACACTGGCTTTTGTACGTTTCGTATAATATATGCAACAGGGTCCTCACAACAGAGCTCCCGCTCTGCGGTGGGCACCCCCAAACTTTCCCATCTTAATATCCAGGACCATAGCCATGACCATGAGCATGATGAAATATCACACCTCACACCTGGATGGTGTGTCGGGCCCTGTGACAAGAGGGACTTTACAGACATCATTAGCTTTACTCAGCAATAGACACTGAGCTCCTCAAAAGAGAGGTCATCCGATGGGTCCACCCCAATCATCTGAGACCTTCAAAATCGAGAGTTTTCTCCTGCTAGTAGCAGAAGGGAAAATCGGGGAGACATGAAGCAGGAGAACTCACTGTGCTATTACTGGATGGAAGGTGGGGTGCTGGGACCAGAGAGAGGCTGCCGGGAGTGAGGGCGACTGCCGGCTGACCACCAGCTGGCACGTGGGGACTTGCTCCTGTAATCTCACAGAAGGGAATTCTGCCAACAACACAACATAAGCCTGCAAGTAGATTCATGTCCAAAACCTCCACGCTGCATGGACTTTGGACCTACAGAACTGTGAACTAATCAGTGGGTCCCTGTTACGTCCTTACGCTTGTGGGCGTTTTGGTAGTCAGCAAACAAAAACTAACACAGGTTCTATTATTGCCCCAACTTTGTGGATGAGGAAATGAAGGCAAGAAAAGGTGAAACAGCTTGCTAAGGTCACACGGCTGGTGGTGGTGGTGTGGGGGAATGAGATTCTCAAGCAAGATCTGGACATGGGCAGCCAGGCTCCAGGGCCCAGTCTTCTTAGTGTCATGCTGTGTTTTCTGACTGTAATTAACTGGAACAATCTCCAAGACAGATGAGATAGGTAACTAAAACAATCTAGGTGGTGGCTGTGTGGAGACTGATCCCTGTTGAATACACCAAGGTGAATAGGAAAAACATACGTGCGCCATTGCTTCTGTATGTATATAACAGCTCCGGAAAGATCCAGGGATAATATTTTATCTTCTAGAAGGGGTGTGGGTATTTGGGAACAGGAAACAAAAGGAGACTTTTTGCCCTACATGTTTTTTGGTATTGCTGGGGGTCACATCTAGGCTCTGTGGATGCTAAGCAAGGCCATATATTGTTTTTGATATTCTGAACTTTGAACCTGTGATGTTACCTATTAAGAAAATAAAGTACGTATTCTGAATAATTGAGTGGGGATCAGAAGTTGGAGGACATCCAAAGAGTTACAGAAATACTTTCAAGAAAGCAAATCACTCTAGGCAAACTGGTCTGTAGGTGTCTTAGGTTGAAGGTGCCATGCACCAAAATTGCCTCCCTCCAATTGTTGGAGGCTGGAGCCCAGGGTCGCCCTTCAGGGTTGGTTCATCCTGAGGACTCTGACTTTAGCCTACACTGGCTGCCTTCTTACTGACAATGGCAAAGGCTCAACATCTCCAAGCACTGCTGCAGACAGACAGGGCCCTCCCTCTTCCCCCGGACAAGTGGCAGCATCTTCTCCCTGGATGAGCCCCTGTCCTAGTTTGTCCTCGGTACGAGGATACCAGTCATATGGGACTAGAGTCCATCCTAGCAATCTCCTTTTAACTGAATTACTTCTTTAAAGATCCTGTCTCCAAACACAGCCACAGTCGGAGCTACTATGCTTGGGATGTCAATGTATAAGTTTTGAGGGACACCATTCTGCCCATAACACTGGGGAGCTGACCGAGGGCCAGGAAGAAACATGTGACCTGGAGAGTCTCTACTTCAGCACTACTGACACTTAGGGCCACATCATTCTTAGCTGCGGGGACATCTCCTGTGCATGACAGAATCCTCAGCAGCACCCCTGGCCTGTAGCCACCAAATAGCAGTTGTACCCCCTTACTCACTGTGACAATCAAAAATGTCTCCAGAAATTGCCAAACGGTCTCTTGGTTGTGGGGGAAGCACGGACACTGCCTTAAGTCCTTCTAGCCCTGCTGTGCCGGAAGCCAGGGCAAGTGTGGCCATGATCTTATTCTGGATAGAACCCTGTGTCTTAATTACAGGAGGGTGTGCCCCAAGAACCACCAGGTAGGTCTAGAAAACTCACACCTGCCCAGGTGTAGACAGGGGGTGGGACAGGCTTGGCTCTGGGCAGGGAAGATGACAAAATCAATGGAGGCTACACTGGGAGCCAAAGGACAGAAGTCAGGGGCCAGGGAATATAGGTATTTTCACGACACAAAAACAGCCCCATGAGTGTTCCTGGCTGTCACATCACACCAGGGACTCCTTTCTTACTTTTGCCTGCTCTCCCAACCCTCTCTTGTCTGGGACCTCGGTGGGCCCTGTGGAGTCGTCTGGCCCAGGCTTTGGCTGCGTGGAACTCAGTTAAGTTGCCCTTGCAGTTGCCAAAGGCTTTGCGCTTTGGAAGAATCAGGTACAGCTCATCCTGACCTTCCACCTTCCGAGAACCTGAAGGGGATAAAAATGACCAGATGAGAGAAGAGGAAGCTGAGTGCTCAGAATGTCCGAGGTCATCCTGGTAATAGGCAGGAAGATGGGATTGGAACCCAGGTTTGGTGGCTTCAGCCCTGAGTTCTGCCTACCCTGCAGCTTGGTCTCTCATGACAAGTGACCCACAGAGAGGTCTTAGGGAGGTGCCTGTTTTTATGTTTTTCCATCTGAAAAATGGGCAGAACAGCAGCTGCCTGCTTCTCATGTTACTGGGAGGTAGAATTAAATCTATCCTAAGAATGTTGTAGAAAAGTACAGTCCACTGGAACTTCCTAGAATGATGGTCACATTCTTCCTCTTCCTCTTCCTCTTCCTCCTCCTCCACCTCCTCCTTCTCCTTCTCTTTCTTTCTGCAGTGCTTGAGATAGAACCCAGGGGCTCACACATGGTAGGTAAGTGGTCTACCACTGAGCCATCCATCAGCCCTGGAAATAGCCCATATCTGTGTGATCCAACATGGTAATCATGGACTGAACGTGGATACTGAGCATTTGAAATGTGGCTGGTGCAATAGAGAAGCTTACTAAATTTAGTTATATACTAAATTTAGTTATTTTAAATTTAGAAGGCCACAGGTGGCTGTGGCTGCCACACTGGGCCAACACAGTTGTAGAATCCTGGGCCAAGAAAAATCCATTTTAATAAAGTGAAGGAGCAATATGGACAAACCGAACATTTTGCTAGTACTATGAGTTGCAGTTGCAGTGAATGAGATGTGTGTTCTGGGTCAGGACCATACACAAAAATGAGGCACAAGACTGGTGTGGTGGAGCATGCCTGTAATCCCAACTACTTAGGAAGATGAGGCAAAAGGAGCACATGTTCAAGACCAGCCTGGTCAACCTAGTGAGATCCTGTCTCAGCAAAAGGGGTGAAGGAGGAGTAGAGAATAGAGGCTTGGCTAGTATGCACAAAGCCCTGGGTTTAAAGTGCAGTACTGCAAAAAACAAACAAACAAACATACAAACACACAAAGTGGGCCAGGTACAGTGGTATAGATCTGTAATCCCAGCAATCTAGGATGCTGAGGCAGGATAATCTCAAATTTGAGATGATCTCAATTGAGATAAATTGTCCAGCCTGGGCAATTTAGCAACTCAGTGAGATCCTGTCTCAAAATAAAAAGTAAAAAGGGGTGGTGGTGCTGGGGAATCTTGCTCAGGGGTAGTGCACTTGCCTAGCATGCATGAGGCTCTGGGTTCAATCCCAAGTACTGTAAAGCAATAAACAAAAAAACCGCAGTGCATTGACACAGAATCAAGTGGAGAAGGGTTAGCATAGTGTGGTACTCATTTCTATATCCTCAGGATGTAGCATTATCCCTGCAGCCAAGTAGGCCCTGAAAATGTCAGTGGAATTGGCAGAAGACAGTGGTCAGGATCCAGGGGAACTCTATGTGGTAGGGAGGGTGGGTCTGGCCTTGAGCCCCTGGTAGGTAAGTAAGGTGAGGCTCTTCATGGAGCCCCTAGTAGCCTCACCTGAGTCCACCCATATTCTAGTGCAGACAGGGGAGACAGCAAGTGATTAAGACAAACCAATCTGATACATATATGTCAGGTAGTGATGCATGCTAGGAAGGAAATAAAATAATGGTGAATAATGCAGGTTTGGGAAAGTCTCTTTGGTTTTTCTTTCTCTTTTTTTTTTTTTTTTTTTTTTTTCCTGTAGTACTGGGGATTTAACCAACAGCCTTCATAGTGAGTTATATCCCTAGCCCCTGTCTCATTTTTTTAAAAAAAGTTTTAATTTTGAGACAGGGACTCTCTCTAAATTGCTAAATTGAACTTGTGATCCTCCTGCCTCTGCCTCCCGAAGCGCTGGGATTACTGGCATGCAGCACCGCACCCAGCTGGGAAAGCCACTTTCGACAGGGTAGTCAGCGAGGACCTCTTGGAGGAGCTGACGCTGGAGCTGAGGAGATTTTGGCAGAGAACTGCTCCAGGCACAGGGGATAGCAGGCACGAAGGGCCTGAGAAGGAAGACAATGGCGGCGCCAGGCACACCAGTCACCAGTGCGGCTGGTCCACAGTGATCCAGAGAGAGCCCACGGGCGACGAGGGAGGAGAGGGGGGAAGGGAGCTGTACCAGCAAGGACAAAATGCACGAGTTGTACAAGTGATCTGAATTTATAATGACAAGTGCCAGTTCCAGACACTGGCCAGGGTGGCGTTTAGATTCAGGTGGAGACCAGTGGTCGCCATCTTTCACGTATCTTGGCCTTCCGACCAGCATGGCACACTTTGGAGGCCCAGGTGTGAGCGCTGCTGCAGAATTGGCATGGGGATTGGCACTGCCAGAGGGATGATTAAGAAAAGGAAGAGAATGAGGAGATTCCCAGAGTCCCCAGACAAGGTGGCTCCCTCAGCCCCACGTGTCAGGCCCATCAAGCCGACCCAAATACCAAAGCCCTTGCAATGGAATAATTATAATATTAAAAAGCAGCCCGCCCTCGTGGTAGATGGATGGCACCGAGACCCTGGAAAGCGCATCTGTGCTGTGAGCCATCAGGGGCCCCTGACAGATGTGTCTCCCTCCCATCCCGCCCCAGCCCAGCTGCAGACGAAGACCTGTCCCTTTCTTCCTCGCAGACAAGGATTGATGAGGATTTTCCAGAGCGCTCAGACAGGCAAGGGAAGGCTCGGGACCTTTTCCCAGCCTGCAATTTATCTTGGGGGGACTGATTCACATCACTTTTTACAGGCTGGACTGTGCGCTGACCTGGTACATTAATCTCCCTGAATAAAGTAATAATAATCAAAAAGAGGGAGCTGGAGAGCTGCCAGGGAGGCATTAATAACTGTCGCCCACACCTCCGCGGTGTAGGGAATGGGCGTTGGGCTCCTCCCTGCCCTCCTGCTCCCAGAACTGTTTGAGGAGAAGGAAGGGGGGACATTCTACATAGAAGGTGTATGGGGGGTTGTCTCTGAAATCGGCACTGAGGAATTCCCAAACAAACGCAGGACACTCACATGGGAAGGAGTGTTGTCTAGTAAGCAGAGAGGTTCTCGAGTTGGACCGCCCGAGTTCAAATCTCAGCTCAGCCACTTACACGCGGAGTGACCTGGTGCTACCTCCTTAATCTCTCGCCACTTGGTTTCATCCTGCTGAGAATGTGAAATGGTTCAGCCTGGGTGGGAAAGAGTTTGATTGTTCTTCAAAGATAAGTACAGAATTACCATAGGATCCTGAAATTCCACACGTAGGTATTTTCCCAGAATGACTGTATTCAAATAGATAGTTGTACATGAAATGTTCATGGCAGAACTGTTCACAATAGCTAAAAAAAGGAACCAGCCCTAACATCCATTCATGGACAAATGGTAGGTGAGCTGTCCACACAATGGAATATGATTCAGCCAGAAAAAAGCATAAAGTGTTGATCTGTGTGCTATGACCTTGAAGACTTTATGTTAAGTGAAAGGAGCTAGACTCAAAAAGTCATGTACGACACAGTGACACATACACAAAAAGTCCAGAACAGACAGAAGGCTGATGAGCCCTTGAGGGGCAGTGGGAGGAAGGATTGGAAGTGAATTTGAGGCTTCCTTGGGGTGACCCAGATGCTACTGGAACTATACAGAGGTGTCGGTTGCACAACATCATCAATGGATTAAATGTTCCTGTGGCTATCATGTCGTCATGAGGTTTCCAGTCTTAGCCAAGTTACTTAAATCAGCTTCCTCTCTGAGAAAAGAGACAGCATCTATACTGGGAGAGTTGATAAGGTTAAATGAGACAATGCCTTAATAGGCTATCAATGCCATGAGGACAGGGATTTCTCTCTGCTTTGTTCATGAACGTATCCCCAATGCCTTCATCAGACCCTGCCCAGAGCTGGTGTTCTGCAAATATTTCCTGAATAAATGACATTGCTTAACACACTGCCTGACTCCTGGTGATTGCTTAGCAGTGTTTTGCTGCGTTAATTACTATTAGTTTGGCTACTATAGTTCTTCAAGAGTCCCTAAGTGATCTTTTCTTGCACAGAGAAGTGAGTGCTACTTTGCTGGTAGATTTGTTTCTAAGCCTGACTTATTTGGACACCCATTACATATAAGAGGTTTCAGCTGGGCTGAGAATGGGATCTAAGCTCTCACTGTTGCTACAAGAGGAGGTGGTGAGGGTTAGTACGTATAGATGGCACCCATTCATCCGATCATGCAAATTTCCTTCCCTCGGTCTGTCTACCCACTCACTGCCATGCACCCGCCCATCCACCCCCATCCATCCATCCACTCACCCATCCCCCTACCCATCCCCATGTCCATTCTTCCCCCTATGCAGCCATCTATACACTCATCCAGGTATCATTCCATCCAGCCACTGCTCTTTCCATTCAACCATCTAATTTATCCATGTTGGGATGTAATACCCATTCATTCAACCACCTGCCCGCTCAAAATGCGTACTCCTGCACACACACACACACACACACACACACACACACACACAGGATACAATGAATGCTTCTAAATGCGTAACAGATCTTGGTGATTCATCAGCATGCATCACTTCCAGGATGGAGGGTGAAGTTGGGAAGAAGTGAGGCAAAGCCATGGGAAGGGAAATCTGATTAGTTTTTAATTTAAAAAATACTTATTCATTTATTATTACTATTATTATTATTGTTACTATTTTGTGGTACTGGGGATGGAATTCATGGTCTTTGCACTGGGATACATCACCAGATCTCTCTTTAAATTTTATTATAATAATAATAATTATTATTATTATTATTTAAGACAGAGTCTCACTAAGTTGCTAAATTGTGCAGACTGGCCTTGAACTTGCAATCATCTTGCCTCAGCCTTCCAGAGTGCCAGGATTACAGGCATGTGCCACCATGCCTGCCTCAGATTAGTTGTTTTTAAAAAGACTTCTGCACTAGCTGCAGAGAAGAGAGTGAGGAGGAGTAGGAGGAGGTCAGAAAGGACAGACACAGAAAATCTACTTTGTTCTCATGGTGGAAAGGACTAGAGTGGTGACCAGGGAAAGGCAGGAGGAGCCTGGACTCCAAGTCACTTAGGAGGCACTGCGAATAGAACTTGGTTGCCAGCTGGAAGACACAAGGAAGGAAGAGAAAGAGGAAGCGTCCAAATTCATTGCCGGGTTGCTGACCTGAGCAGGAGGGTGTATGGAGGGGCCACAGTTAGAGACCCAGAACAGTGAGGAGAGGCCCCAGCTTAGGAGTAGATCCCAAATTCATCCTTGGAAATCAGTCCACTGTGTATCATGGCAGGGTGCATAGGGACCCAGGCAGGGGGCACAAAACCCGGGTAACTGAGAAGAGTTTAATACCTGTGCTACTCACAAATGTTTGGTTTGAACTTAGGGAAACCAACAAGAAGTGGTCTGGA
>RJWM01051393.1:0-10447 GCA_004363535.1 Dasyprocta punctata
CAGGGAGCTGTGCTGGGCACCGCGCGGGACGCGGACCCGACCCTGGTTCTGTCCGCAAGCTCGGCCCAACAGCTATGCCTGCGGGGCAGGCCCGGGCAGGTCCTAGGCCTACAGTGCCAGGAGCAACCCTGCTGGGCGGCGCGGTCTGCACAGGAGCTGTGGGATGTCACAGGCTCCAGCCGAGCCGCACGGCTGAAGAATGGAGCTCAAAGTGAATTTGTTTAATAAAATTTTTCTCTAGAAAATTTTCCTAGATTATAGAATTTTAACATTGGAAGAACAACTAAGCAAAGCTAAGTTGACTTTTTAATATACTTATAACAACAAATATTGCAACTTGAAGGCTATAGGTATTGCAGTGAACAAACGACAAAAAATTCTACTTTTCATAGAAATTATGGTTTGATAAATGATGAGAGGCCTAAGTAAATTGCAGTATTAAATATACATCAGGCTGCATTAAGTTATGACCAAAATAGAGAAGGGGAAAAAAATTTTTGGATTGGTAAATGCTTTAGTGATAAGTTAAAATTTAAACAAAATGTAGAAAGAAGTGGAGGAGTAAGTCAAGCAAGATCTGGGAGAAGACAGTATAGAGGGGAATATTTGGATTCTTAAAAATTGAAGCAAATGAGCATAAATGTAATCCAAGTACACATTGCAGTATCATAAGAAGTTAATAGAGGGTACTGATAAAAAGTCACGTAAGACAGAGTCTCACTGTGTAGTTCAGACTGGTCTTAAACTCACTAAGTAGCTCAGGCTAACCTCAAAATCACAGTGATTCTTCTACTGAAATCTCCTGAGTACTGGAATTAGAGGCAAGCGCTACAACAGTTGCTTTGTATATAAGAATCTATGAACAGCAATGAGAAAAGTGAAGCACATACACTGAAAACATTTTAATGTGCATCTGTGTTGCATACAGCATGTATTTGATGTTAAAGAAACTCAGCATTTTTGTATTTGTCTTAACTACTTTTCGCTCATTGCTGAAAGAAAGTACCCAACACTCAAAGTTATGGGAGGAAAGATTTATTTAGCCCACAGCTGATAGAGGTTTCAGTCCATAATTAACTAGATACAAGTCAGAGTAATTCATGGCAGAGGGGCAAAGGTTCTTAGCAGTGGAAGACAGCAAAACAACATGCAAGGAGGAGAGGGGAACTAAACTCTTCACATTCCTTACATTGTATGCAGGTTACCTACCCAAGGGCCAGTGCAGCACTCAAACTCTTAATGCCAGCACTGAGCTGTGACAAATTCTAGATTGAGCCACTTCTGAGAGGCCTATCCCCCTGCACACATTGTGATGACATGAGAATTTGGGGGGCATCCAGACACAAAGATAACAGTATTGTAACATACAGGCATTGGTTTGTAAAAGATTCCACATCGTATATGTCTGACTAAGGAAAATAGGTTTTATCTCGATAATATGGAGCCATTCAAAATATTAACATAGTTGTTATGATTTGCATTTATAGATCATTCTGACATGTGTGAGAAGGAGAAATGTGAAAAGAACAAGAAAGGATGCCAGAGAATCTCACACATTTATTATGAAATTTCTATTTGTATTTGTTTATTTTTTTGTGATAAGATAAACAGAGTCTAAATGAAAGCAAAAGTAATACGGATGGAAGAGATAACTTGCTTATAAAAGTAAATGGGGAATAAAATCAGAAAAGCTGATTATAAATCAAGAAGGGTGTAAGAGGAAAAGTACGAAAACTGACTTTCAGACCCTTGGGTTAATAGATTGAACACAATATTTACAGTACAGATAGAAAACAAAGAAATAAGCAAAGGGAATAGAATATTTGTTCAACTCTAATATTTTCTGAGACTCTTGTGTGCCTATGTTTGTATAGCACACAAACAGCTTGATTAATTAAATCCTGACTACAAAAAGGCGTTTAGGAAGACAAATAATTTTGGAAGAAAGGGATAAAATCAGTAGTTAAAGCAAGGAAACTCAATGAAGTCATGTAAGGGTAGTATTGTATGTGGATAAGGAAGGTAATGCATAAGAAATACAAATTTGGGGTGATTATTAATACTGATCATTCAAAGAAAAATAGAGATTAAGATCTTAAAAATGGAAAGAATAAGGAAGAGAAGCTGTGTGACAAAGAAAGAGATTTTGTAAATCACACTGTGAGCTCTTAAGAGCAAGAGTTTTGCTATATATATCTTGTATTTGCCAGATCCTAGCATGCAGAATGGCAAAAAGAAAGTGCTTAACATAAAGATGGTGGCATGAATGAGAAAAGGAATGCAATTTTTATAAGTCTGTTTGTCATAATGGGAAGAAATACTGACCCAAGTTAAAATAGAACAGCTTTATTTTAACTTGTGATTTCACAGGGCTCAGACAAAGTTTGCCTAGGTCTAAGGCACAAACATGCTTGTACAGATACCATGAAAGAAAGGTGCTCACTTCCTAACTGTGGAAGAGAAAGAAGGGAGAGATGGAAATGAAAATAGTCTTCCAGGTTATGCATACCAGCAACCCCATCTCTTCTGACCAGAACCCTCACAGCGCACTCAGTTGTGAGCTCCTCAGTGGAGTTAATTCCATGCTATAATCCAATCAACAGAAAGCTATACTTCTGAACACATGAGAGCTGTGGTGGATGGTTCAGATTTAAGTCATAACATTCCACTCACAAGAAGGTTCAGGCACACCTTATCATGCAAAGTACGTTTAGTCGATCTCCAAGATGGTAAGAGTTTTACCAGTTCTACCATTGCTGAAAAATCCAAGCCCAATGTCACCTCTGAGATTCAAGAAAAAATTCAACCATGAGTTCCTATAAAAATCAAAGCTGAGGATTGTGGCACATGCCTATAATCCCCGCATACAGTAGGATGAAACAGGAGGATTGCTACAAGTTTGAGGACAGTCTGTGCTACATAGTGAATTCAAGGTCATGCTGAACTATATAGTGTGATCCTGTCTCAAGAAAAAAAATCAGAAAACAGTTAAGTACTTCCAAAATACAAGGGCATAATGTAAATTTTGCATTTCAAATGGGAGGCAAAAAGAACAGAAAGAAATTCAAAACAAAGCAAAACATAAAACAAGCAGGGTTATTATTATGTCCTGTAACTTCATGATCAGCCCCTGGAACAGGCTGTGTTGAAGTATGAATTCCGAAAGACTTGGGGAGGCCTGCCCCTCTGACCCTGTTGGCTGTAACCCACAAGGCTTTTTTCTTGCAACGGCTATGCTCACTGACTAATGTATTTCTCAATGCATGTCCATATTCCTGATATCTCTAACTTCTTGGGATTGAATATCGAATATCTGTAACCAGGTGATGCAGTGACCAGGCTCCCTTGAATGTTGCCTGCAGTGACTTCTAACTGCTCGA
Source organism: Dasyprocta punctata (assembly GCA_004363535.1). NCBI lineage: Eukaryota > Metazoa > Chordata > Mammalia > Rodentia > Dasyproctidae > Dasyprocta > Dasyprocta punctata. The sequence continues at coordinate 3,381 of RJWM01051393.1, forward strand.
ATGGCTGAACTCAAGAATACACTTCCCTAGGCAGTACTGAGTTAACAGGGTCCTCTGGTGCTCTATGCCCAAAGCAATATCTTCAAAAAAGTTTGCCTTTTTCTACACTTGAGCCTCTGATGAGTGGGCTTTGACCTATTCCTAAGATGCTTTCAACCATTTTTCTTACTGTTCTGTTCCAAGTTACTTATCTTCTTTTTAACCATGTTAATCTTTTCAGAAATGATACTTTTCTGGCCTTAGTTTTAGACATGCTTCCTTTCTGAATATGTTATAAAATTTTCACATTTTTGGCTCTGCATTTTTCTCCTGAATATTACTATCAAACTTGCTATAATCATCCAGCAGTACTCAAGCTGCAGTCTGAATTTTGGGCTGCCATGAAAATTACTCTGCCATATCAATCAGACTGCCAGTCTGGGCAACAGACAAAGCAAAGCAAAACAAAACAAAATAAAGCAAAACTCACAAAACAAATGAGCAAAATGTTCATCCCTAAAATAGGATTTTGTCTCCTATTAGGCCAAATCCCACGTTAAATTGTGCATGGAAATAATTGTCTGGGGCACAAAAAAATAAGGTTGCCTAATAACTCTCTAAAGGTGGGCTAGCTAGGAAATTGGTGTGCAAGTAGCAAACACTACTTGACAAATTAATCAGGTAAATCTAATTCTAGGTACAACTTTCCAGGTTTCAGTCAAACAGCATGGCATGTTTACATATATGTCTTCATTCATATAACAAATAAGAGGGTAAACTATGTAATTTTTGTCATGATTTTCATTATTAAAATTGATGATTTAAAAATTGCAACTGTGGTCCATATTTCAGATGTAATTTTTTTTAACCTCGTATCTGCCATTTGCAATGACATTCATTATAAAAGAGAAAAGAAAGACATGGAATTTGAGATGGTTGGATATAACTATGAAAAGGCAGAAAAAAAGAAAAGGAAGAAAACAACAAAGAAGAAAAAAATTTAAAAATGTTGAAACTATTCACAAGTAAATTGCCATAAAAATACAAAAATATACCTTAAAAGATGTTTAATGACAGAGGAATTAATTTAAAAATGGGGACGCAAATCTTAAGAGCATACTACATTGGCTCTACACCCAATCCTAGATAGTGTGAAATTGAAACATAGAGAAGAGTTTGAATAAATGGATTATGAGTTTCCTTATAATGGCAAACTATCATAAATATTGAAGTTGATCACAATTTGGATCAGACTTGGTCCGCATTTAAGATAAACTCTAATGAAATCTTTACCCACTGTGAACCATAACCAAAGCACGAAATCACTCCATATTTGGAAATGGTTATGAATTGTGAAAGACATTCAGGACTTTTTTCAGGACTCACAAACTATGATAAATACAAGGGATCAAGAAATACTATGATGTAAGTGAGCTGAAAGTTATATGTTGGGAAGTGCAAGAAATTACCCGAAACTTCAGCATTATTCCTTTGTTGGCTGAGGAAACAGGAAAAAAAGGCTGAGGGCCTTTTTATTGCATGTTTTTCTTTTTTTAATCACAAGTAGATGGCATTAAATCTCTTCTTATAAGCATAATTCCAGCCTTCATCTTAGTAAATGCAGTACTTCCCATGTCATATTTCCAAAGAAGAGATAGGTAACACTATAGAATATTATGTTCAATAGTTATCTTATGGTTATTATAATTCCTTGAGGTCTATATGAAGCAGATCAAACCACTCAATATTGAATTCCTTTGTTTGAATATTTTTTGTTCAAAGACAAAAAATATTAAAAATGTTCAAAATATTCCCAAGTAAATTACCATAAAAACATAAAAATTTATCTTGAAAGATGTTTAAAGATTGAGGAATTAATTTAATATCTAGGAAGCAAACCTTAAGCACATGTTGTATTGAATTTTACTTTTTTATTATTACATTTACTGAAATTTTGTCATCTGATTTCTCCCCTACTTTCCAGAGTTTCCTAATTTAATAAAAACACTTCTAAAAAGGAGAATTGATATTTTCTTATTCAGTTTAGAAATACTGGAAAACTGTAATGATATAAATATACCATTTATATCAATTTATGAAAATATCACAAATGCAAAACATCTGCAATGTACAAATCACTGTATTAGACACTAAGGTGCAATCATTTGTATGTGATGATTTTATGCATGCTGCAAACAAAAAACAAATTTCATAGTAAATTTATCAAGAGATTAAATGTTGGGCATGGTGGTGCAAGCCTATCATTCCAGTACATGCCTGTAATCCCAGAACAAGGTAGGCTGAGACAGAAGACTACTGTAAGATTTGAGGCCAGCCTGACCAGCAAAGTGTTTTTTAGGTCAGCTGGACTACATAGCATGACCCTATCTAAAGAAAAAAAAAGAAAAAAGAAAACAAAATAAAATAAAATGAAGAGAAACTAACATAACTTTTCATAATTTTATATTTGGTTTCCCATGGATATGAAGCAAATATATATTTTTATTATTTTAATACATTTATTATTTTAATACATTTAAACAGAATTAACTATAGTACATTTTACTTTCTTTCAGTTTACATTAGAAATACTATGTTGAATATCCACCAGAGGTCAGTATATGCATGTGCATCTTTTACACTGAAGCACATTCTAGAAAAGCTTGTATAAAATGTACAATTATAAGATATGTAAAGAAAAAGCATGTCATAGAAAAACTTAATATCTGTAATCCATACCTATTTAGTATACATTATCACTACAAATTATCTCTAAAATATACTTCATAATATCAATTTTGAAGATTTTAAAGAACTTTATCAATAATAGTATTTACTTAGAAAATTATAGAAATGCTTACTTTAAAAAGCAATACTGCTTTTATCATTTCCATTTTTGTGTATATTGCTGCCCTGTTTGTCTATTTATCTATCATCTATTTATTATCTATGTATCAATCAATCAATTTTCTATCTATCTTTCTCTCATCTATCCGTTTAATGGTACTGGGATTAAACCCAAGGTATTTTACCTGAGCTAAATTCCTCAAATCCGCGTTTGTTTGTTTATTTATAAATTTATCTCATTAAATTGCCAGGCTGGGGCCATACTTGCAGTCTTTATGCCTTAGCCTCCAAAAGTGCTGGGACTAAGGCTTGTGCCTAGCTTGTATTAGTCATTTTATAAGCAAAAATAGAATGAGACATTCCTGGGTTTAATAATCAATACTTGGACCACCTTCTTAACAATTTCCAAAACTGAGATTTCAGGAATTCTTCTACTTCAAATTTTGGTACTCATTCTACACTAACAATTTACTGTAATTTAATCAAGTATTTATGTAACATTTATGCTTCAAGAAGGTTGTCAAAACCTCAGTAAATAATTTTGCTCAAAAGAAGCATTTCTGTCTTGACATTTTAAATATTTTCACAGCATGCATTTTGGAAGGGAAATTACCCATAGAACTGGTAACTAAAATTTTTCTTTCAAAATTTAAGTTTTCTCAAGCATCACCACATTTAATGGAAATATTTTTATTAAATATTTTTCCTAGTTTTTAGTCTCGCTATTACCCTGCAAACTGCATAGGACATAGTCTGGACATTTACTCAGAATTTATACCCTCTGTAATATTTTTACTATTTCTGCCTTTTCCATCCTGACTCTGTCTTGTCTTTTATTATCTCCTATATAAGAATATTCTTTCACTTTGTTAAAGCATCTTTTGCAAACTTCTTCCAGAATGTCCAAAAAACTATTTGATTCATTTAAGTTTAATCTTTGGTTTTTTCCCTTTATACTCTTAACCACAAGATACATCTCCTTAGGACTGAAAAATATGCTGTTTTCAATGAAAAAAACCCCAAAACACAGGACATAGAAGACCAACAATCCCTGTTATACTTTGAATATTAAAGCAATATCTAGGTCATTGAGGATGTGCCCTTGAAAGTGACCTTGGGTGCTGGCTCCTGCTTTTCTGTTTCTTGCTGCTAGGAGGTGAAGAGCTTTCTTCCACTAGGATGTTTTGCTTAACACAGACCCCAAAACAGAGCAGCCAGTCAAGCATGGACTGAAACTTCTGAATCTATATGCCAAAATCAGTTTTCATCCCTTTAAGTTGATTTTCTCAGGTATTTTCTTATTAAAGCTGAATGTTAAACCACAAACTAACCAATATACTTTAGAATTACAGTATTTTTTCTGTGAGCTTCACACATTTACTTCCTTGCTTATATATTTTTTAGTCAAACAGCTGTTTAATCAAACACAGACAGAAAAAGTATTTCCCCACAGCAAACTTGAGAATAAAAATGTATCATTTGTATTTCTACTAAGCAGAGAAAATATTTTTAAAATTCCATTTAGTACTAGCATGCTTTTTTCTACAACAAGATAACTGCTTTTCCATTTGTCATCAGTAAAGACTTGTTCGAGGGAAATATTTTGAGATTTTTGAGATACCCTGTGCTCTTTAAAATTTGTTTACTTAAATTTTGCATCCAACTTTCATGAAGAAGTACTTCTTCATGATTATATTCTATTTCTTTTATATTTATATTTGTTAATTGGATTTATGTAAAGGACAGTAGTTCCTTTCTATTCAGCTATTTACTGATATTAGTATGACTTGTAACATGTATTATTTGATAATTCATTGTAATTTATTATTTTCTTTATTGATCATGCTGTTCAAATTTGGCCACAGGGAGTTCGTCTATCTGTACCCCTGTGCCCTTTCAATATGTCCAAGTGCTTTTTCTTTGCTCTTTGGCTCTGCTTTCTTTAATCATAGGTACTCTACGGTCATAACACATAGTCTCTAACTCCCTAGGAACTATCAACCATCCTCTTCACTATACTTTTTTAAGAATTTTTCTAGACATCAAGATGTAAGTGTTTATTTCTCTTATTGAGGTAAAACTACATTTAAGCACTTTCAGTGGGTAAGGCTGGGCATATGTGTATACCATCCATGCAAGCACATGTGTATTTTTTAAATATCTAATATAGACTAAATCAACAATAGTATACTGAAATGAGTACATAGTGATACTTTCTGGAATTAGTTCAACACAACAAGTTTTATTCAGCACTCTGTCCATTACCAACTCCATCCTCCTTCTTTATTTCAATATCTTTTAATGAAGAGAAATCTAGACCCCTATTATCTCCACATTTGTACCCATTTATTCAATGCATGCTGACTGTAGAGAATCAATCACAAAATGAAAAGGGTTATTGTGTGGATAGTATTTACCATGGCCTGATTTACTATTCTTTTGCAGTATGTGATATGGGGAAAAGAACATGATTCAATATGTACAATATTACAAAACTCCTGTGCAAAACAAACATCAATTTGAAAATTCTAAGCAATTCTATTTTGGGAGAAAACAAGTTTGAGTATTTTGTTTATAAATCATTTATGTAGTCAATCTCATGAATAGCTTAGCCTTTTACTTAAGGGTAAGTTATAAAGATAACTAGGTGATTAGGACTGGAGAGAGATCATTTGGATTTTGGATGCTGATGGGTTGAATTTTAAGTTTTCATAACAGAAAAAAAAGTTCAGATAAATTAGAAAATAAAGCCTCTACTATTAAAAGGCATTTTTCCATGATGCTGAGTTTGATCAAGATTTTGCCTCTGGACAGTAAATTCTTCCAATCAAAAGTGACTTAATTGTAAATTTTATTTGAAATTAAAGAAAATTACCTAATCTTTATAAACATCTTCTCAAGATTTCTCTGTACGAGCTGCTAGTACATCAGTCTAACATGAAATATTTTCTCAAAAATATGTAATATTCAATGTAATCTAAAGTCTTCTGCTCTGTATTCTTGAAAATCAATCTATTTGGAGATACAAATATTTATTTAGGGTGCAAACATTTCCTATTAAAATTCTACATCCATTACAAGAATGCATGACATCATTTCTGTTCTACAACAGAGTATGGAACAGTATGCATTAGCAATATTATCTATGATTATCTTTGCAATGAATTCTTCACACTAAAGTGTAGGCGTTGCAAAGTCAAGTAGGTCTTTGATTTCATTCTTTGTTTTAATTTTTTTAAGAAACGATAATCACATAGTATCAAGGCCAGGATGGAGTGAAACATACAGTGCATAGTAAGACTACAACCACATGTTTAACTAAACATCATTTAATATGTATTGCGATAAATATGTGTGGATAACTATATCTGAATCTATATCTATTTATATATCTATCTATATCTATATCTATCTATATCTACCTATATCTATCTATGTCATGCTAAGGAAAGCCTGTAGTTTGTATAATCTGAACGAAAAACAAAGGAAAAAAGCCCAAAGAAACAGATCTTTTGACCCTACAGAATGAGCTAAATTTAACTATTGATTTTATACTTCTTGGATTCTGAATTATAAAATAATAAATTGGTATGACTTTAAGAGAGTAAGTTTGTGGTTGTTTTTTACAGTAGCAATATAAAAAAGATGCAGGCATCTTAAAAATGCCCTCTATAACATATATAAAACATTACTTTTTTTAATCTCCTCTGAACTGATCTTACAGTTCTAAACCTGGCAAATAGTAACAAAGAAAGGAAAATCTGTCAGCCAATTTTAAGATATTGTTGTGGTTTATATTCCTATGGCCTGACCAAATCTCATGTAATCATGGCATGGTCACGGCTGAGTCTAGCATTCATGATTGATTTGGGATTGGCTATGTGAGTGCTGCACCCGCCCAGGTGTGCAGCCAACATTCAGTATAAGGGCAGGAAGAGGCATATTTTCCCTCTCTTGCTGGTACACTCTGCTGTTGTGGTAGCCATGAGTGACAGCCCCACCACATCATGCTTCCTTGGAGCCAACTGAGTATGGACAGAAACCCCAAGAACTGTAAGAAATAAAACTTTCTTTACCTACTTTTGGGTGTCAGGTATTTTGTCTCACCAATGAGAAAAAAGTAACCAAGACAAGTATCAAAGATCAGCATACTGCTTCTGGAATGTTTAGTCTATTTTTCTCTTAATAGTTATTTTAATATCACAATTTATCAATTGTGATATTAAATAGTTAATTATGAT
>RJWM01051394.1:0-10443 GCA_004363535.1 Dasyprocta punctata
ACTTAAGTTATCCAGCCGGGCTTGAACTTGTGGATCCTCATGCTTCAGACTCCCAGAGTGCTGGGATTCCAGGTGTGTGCCATCACGCCTGGTTTGTAAATTGGGATTAGACTTTTATACCATCAGCCCAGAAAGGCAACAAATGGTAGGTAGTTATTATGGGATATGTGTTATCTTCTTTTCAAGAATAGACTTTGGAAAGGCATGTCCTAAACCTTGCTTTGTGGTAAAATATTTATCTTTTGACTGGATATAATTTTCTAAGTCCAGAAGACTTTGTTCCCATGCCAATCTGGATAAGACAAGGCAAAAACCCTAACCTTATTGATCAATCTCCTTTAGAGTCACAGTGTGAGAGCAAGGAGAGAAGTACAGTAACTTTTAAAACTTTTAGTTTCTTCTCTTTTAATGGTACTGGGATTGAACCCATGGCCTTATGCATGCCAGATAAATGCTCCATCACTGACACGCCCTCCCCTATTTGCTTTATTTTTCTTCTTCTTCTTCTTTTTTTTTTTTTTTGCGGCACAGGGAATCGAACTCACAGCTGCGAGCCTGCCAGACAGGCGCTGAAGCTGCTGAGTCAAACTCCCAGCCCTAGTTTTTTGAGGCAGGGTCGCACTATGTAGCTCAGACCGGCCTTGCGCTCGCGTTGTAGCCCAAGCCGGCCTCAAACTCACAACACTCCACCTACCTCAGCCTCCCGAGTGCTGGGATTAAAGGCGTGCGCCACCCTTATATCACTCTTAAACTGGAATATTCAGAAGTATTTGGTAAGCTTCAAAATAATTTTTGTTCCTTGAATCAGGGTGTTGCTATTCAGATTTAGAGTACCATTCTAGGTAATAAATTTCCTTTACAGAGCTTTTTTTCCTCTGGATAATTTTTTAAAAATTCTTTCGCTAATAATATAGACCACTACAGTTTTCTCCTTTTATTTTTTTGACCTGGGAACATGGAATAAAATTCAAAATGAAACTATGTAACTATTTTCCGTGTTCCTGATACATTTGGCCATATTATTTCTTTATCCTCCTTTAGTCATAGATTTTATTTTATGTGCTTTGGGTTGTACCTTGCTTTAAACTGTTTCTAGGAAGTACTAGGTAAGTTTTTGTTCAAAGTAGTAAATTATAGTGAAATTCAGTTTAAGTTACGGGAACACATTTCTCTAATTGCAACAATGAATATTTTTAAGTGTTTACTATGTGCCAAGGCATTGTGCTAAACACTTAACCGTGAATTACTTACTAAACTCCAACGATGTACGTACTGCTGGGACAGGACCCCACTTTACAGCTCAAAGAAATGACGAAGTGTCAGAATGTCATAAAGCAGTTGTGGTAGGACTCAAATCACCGAACTGCTCCCTAAGCTGCACGTTCTATTTTGCACTGCTGGTAGTTTTCTTTTCCAGTGGGATTCTTTGTGGGAGAATGTCCACGGCTTCCCCCGAGGGAACGGAATTCTGTCTTAAACTTCTCGCTGATCCAGTCTCTTAGCACGTTCGCCCTCTTAGTGGAAACCGAGACGCCCCGGCCCCCGCGGAGCCTGGCCCCGAGCCCCTGGAGCCTCAGCGCGGCGCCTCCCCGCCACCCCGGGATCCTGGGGGAGCTCGTGCCGCAGGACCACGCACAGTCGGGCCCCGCGAGACCCAGGCCGCCCAGCAGGGCCCAACTCCTCACTCTGGGATCCCAGCAGAGCACGCTCCCTCAGGCTCTGCTTTTCTAGGCAAGCTGAGAGTCCTGTACTCCACGAGAGTGACAGTTCTCAGCAAACTCCCCAGGAGACGTCTGTCAATGGCCCCGTCTCAACACGCGATTCGCTGTACCGATCTCCCTCCGGTACTCGCGCTTCTCTCAATACCGCTCTTTTTCCGATTCTTCTTTCTCTCTCAACGTCCCCCTCTTGTCTTGTGGCCGTTTCAGTTTCTAAATTCATCCCCCTCCCCACACACACACACTCCCCGAAAACTCACACACCACTTTCCTTCTCAGAGGAGTTCTCGGGACGGCTCCGCACTTCCCCGCTCACCTCTAAGTCTCTCAGCCAGGAGCTCTCTCACTCCCCGCGGGGAACCAGCGTCCGGCAGCTCGGCAGAGGCACCGCCCCCTCAAGCCTATTGGCTATCGTTTTGCAGAGGTCCCGCCCCCGGTTTGCAGCCCGCCTCCCCGCCCTGCTTCCCTTGTTTTCGTTCCCGCTGTCACACGAGGCTGTAGCAAACCGAAGTGGGAGGGGAGTAGAGGGAGGAAAGGGGGCGGAAAGAGGACGGAAAGTGAAAGGCACATAGCGCCTCTCTGTCTCCCGTCTGGTTCAGTTCTCGACTGCTCCAGGCCGCCGTGGTATTGTGGGATCGCGGCGCCGACCTACAGACACTGGGATCCGCAGGGAAGCCCACTCGAGAGCGCCTCCTGTCGTCCGTAAGGCTCTCCGGCCATCCTCGGCACCCCAACTCCTCCCTCCCCCCCCATCACCGCCTCCTCCTCCATCCTCCAGTTCAAAATGGCGACGGCGGCGGCAGCGGCGGCGGCGATGGCTCCTCCGGGCTGCCCAGGATCATGCCCCAACTTCGCCGTAGTCTGCTCTTTCTTGGAGCGCTACGGGCCGCTGCTAGACCTCCCCGAGTTGCCGTTCCCCGAGCTGGAGCGGGTGCTGCAGGCGCCGCCGCCGGACGTCGGCCACGGAGAAGGTGAGCGAGGGGCCCGAACGCCCGGCGGGAAGCCGCCCCGGCGCGCTCTCCTCTCGGCTCTTGGCGACATCCTGGGCCTCTGCGGCTCAGTCTTCCCCCCAGGGCGCCGCTTCGCCAGGCGGGTCTTCTGCGCGGAGCCCCCGGGATCTTGGGCAGCGGGGAGGCGGGGCGGAGGCCCCCTGGAGCCAGCGTGCCCGGCGGGGAGCGGAGGTGGGAGCGTCGCGGGTAGGTGTGGGCTGGGGGCGGGGAGGGGTCATTGTGCTGGCTGGCGGCCCCTAGGATGTCTTGGCTCGTCAGGGCCGGTCCCCCACCCCTTCTCCCTCTAGGTGGCGGGGGAAGGGGAGCGCAGGTTCCGGCCAGCTTTGCGCTTTTTCCTCTTCCCCTCCTCCCACCAAGCCTCCCGACCATCTCTGGGGCCTGTCTTCTGGGGCGCCCCCTTATCTCCGTCTACCTGAGTGGGCGGAGGCCGGCGGACACCAGGCTCTCCCTCTCTGTGGGAACTCCCCCGGGAGGAGGCTGAGCCCTCTTTCCTAACCCTCCAGGGCTGGTTTAAAACACCCCCCAAACTCCTTTCTCGAAGTAGGGAGGGCTGCTCTTAAGGCGAGGGAGGGTGAAGTCGGTGCAGCGTCTCCACTTCGGGGAGGAGAGGGTTAATTTCTCCTCCATAGTTTTCCTCCTTCCTCTCCACCTCCCCCCAAATAATAGAAAAGCATCTCCCCACTTTTCCAAACCCTTCCCCCCTTCATCTAGGCTGCAGGGCTTAGGGGAAGAAGTCGCCTTCCCATTTGCAGGGTTGGGTGGAGTGGTTTGTCTGTAGGCTGGAGGAGGGGCTTTGACGGCGGGGGAAACAGTTGAAGAAGGTGCTTGTTGCTCATGTTTCTCTCTGGTGCCTCTGGTCTATTATTGGTGTTCGCAAGTGGTGCTCCTTCCACATAAGGCCACCGCGCGGGTGCAGGGCGCATGCTCTGCCCGGCCCCATTGAAACTTCCTGCTGCTGCTGCTGGTTCTTTTGCTGGAGCATCTCAGCGTTGTGTTTGCTTGCCTCCAGCCCTCACACTGAGCGCTTCACTCACTCCCATTTATTCCCGATTCATGCCTCTCCTTTTCTGGCAGATTTCTTTTCTCAGAGAAGGCTTATTTGTTGTACTCTGAACATTGCCTTTATCTGGAAACAGCCCTTGGCTGGAGAAGAAACGTTTTCCAAATAGGTCTTTTTTATTTTTTATTTTTTGAGTCTGTATTAAATGGCCATAGTGGACTGGGTATTGTGCAAGACAGATAGTTGTTTCCTTTCCAAGACAGCAGAGTCGTTCTTCTCTTCTCTGTGGAAATGAAGTTTTTGTTAACAATATATATTTATATGCTGGGAAGGGCCCAAAGTGTGAAATTATTCAAAATATTACCTGTAGGGTATGAATGATGTTTTGGCCACTAACGACTCACCTTAATACAGCAATTATAACTAGATCTATGTCTCTTCTCCTCCTTAACAACTTATGGCTTATAAAAGATCGAATTTTAGCTATAAAATATGGGAGTGATTACCTTATAGAAGACTTTCTGCAGCACTTTGAAAATTAACCTCCCAATATGGTAATTATTATTATTATTATTATTATTTTTTTGTGGCAACGGGGATCGAACTGACAACTTCGTGTCTGCCAGACAGGCTCTTAAGCCACTGAGCCAAACTCCCAGCCCTAGTTTTTTGAGGCAGGGTCGCACTGTTTAGCTCAGGCCGGCCTTGCGCTCCGGTTGTAGCCCAAGCTGGCCTCAACTCACCACGCCTCCTGAGTGCTGGGATTAAAGGCGTGCGCCACCACTCCGGGCCCAATATGGTAATTTAATTATCAAATTGCATTTACATTTTTAAAAAAGGAAAGGCATTGTGAAGCAGGATTCTTTAGTATATTGTCGTTGGGTTTTTTTTTTTTTTGTATTAGGAGTCGAACTCAGGACCTTGAGCTTGCCTGGTGGGCTCTTGTGCCACCGAGCTATATCCCTGGCCCAGTATGTTGTTTTTAGGATGCCTTGGGATATAATAGTAATGTATCTGTCAGAAAACTGTAGGAATTTGGAGAATGAATTGCTAGTAAATTGTTTTTTGGCGTCTACTTAAACTAAATTAAGAGTTTGGCATAGGCTTTTTGGGATGGTATTGTATTTTGGGTATTATACACGACTGCGTACCTTTCTATTCCTTTTAAATATTTTGACCAGTGCAATTAGCTTGTATCAGTACTAGAAGAAGAAAAAATGTTAGGGTTGATACTTCTAGCATTGAACATCTGGTCACTTGCTGAGTACAAATGGGAAATAACCTAGGCTAGGAGGAATCATTTTGCTCAGCCACTGATTTACTTGGGTATAGTTGCTAAGGGATTGATAATAATAGCTCCTGTCATAAAAATATCTGAGAATAATTATTAATTAATGTTACATAGTTCAAGACACTTGGCAAATGAAAAGTTTCTGTGTGTGGAGTGGCTTTACTGTGCAGGGAAGATTTTTTTCAGAACATTGATGATAATCAGCCTACTTAGAATAGTTGTTAAAACAATGTTATTCACCCAAGAAGACTTGAACTAAGTCTTTTGGAGGGAGTTGTGATGTACTAGAGTTTTTTAAAAGACATAGATTTTTAAATGGGGGTTTGTGGGACACATCTGTAATCCAGTATTCTGGAGGCTGAGGTAGGAGAGTTGCAGTGAGTTTGAGGCCAGTTTGCGCTACATGGTGAGTTCAAGGCCTGACAGCTAGCTACAAGAGACCCAGTCTCAAAGAATCAAAGGTTGGGGGGAGGAGAAGACATTTTAGTGTTAAGCAGCTACTATGTAGGTTGTAGGGCAAATCATTTAATTTACGTGGATCTTACTTTTTTATTTTTGTAGAGAAAATAGCTGAGAAACAAATGAAATAATGCTTCAAAAACCCTTTCATAACTAAGCACTTACAAATATTCTTTATTACAGATTTCATTAAATATGTTTTTTAGATAAATGACATGAGTACACTTGGAGTTAAAATGTTAAATGTTGTGAGCACAAATACAATATTGAGTTATACTCATGGGGAAAGTCTTTGATACAGTCAAATGAGTTTTGCTCTATATAAATTTAATAATTAGTTCCAGTGCCATTTAAAAATCCTAGTTTATAAAAATTTTTGGTGAATTAAGACATCCTTTAGAAGGAATTGTAATTACGATGTATCCTTGTTTAAATACTGTTATGTTTTTCCTAAAATTTGAATTGAATATTGTAGCTTCAGCTTCAAATGCCCCATCCCAAACTATGAAACTCAGCATGTAACAGAAAATAGAACAGCAGTGGTGTACTGTTAATTCCAAGGGTTGAGAAGTTGTGTAGTGTCCAACAGGTATGTTGCATAAATAAGTGTAATTACTTGAAAATGATATAAAAACATGAGTTTTTCAATTTAGATGGATTTGTTTTCCAGTGGCTAATGACTGCTTAATAAATGGAAAGGTTACTATGCATTTCTTGGGCTGGGGCTACTGTGAGAAAAGTACTGAGATTGTGTTGTGAATCTAGAAAGTTTGGGAATCAGTGCTGTAGAGACTGTCATTGAGTTCTGGAGTTAGAAAGAAAGGACTGTTGTGTCATTTTTGTCTTTATTTTGCAGGGAAGAAAACCAAGGGGCAGGGATAGATTTTAAGTGTATACAGCTAATTATTGGTCTTATTCAGACTGTTACTTGAAAACTCTACCAGAATACTACATTATCAGCAAAATGTTTATATTTACAATTGGTGTTAAAAAAGAGGAAAAGTGTATTCTAAATGAAGGTTTTTCACCCCTGCTTTCCCTGTGTTCTACTTTAGTCTTCCCAGTTCTGTTCTTTGTGTAGAGTTCCTTGCTTCCTCCTGACTGGAGGTAGATAATTATGGGGATGGATAAAAATAAAAGTGGACATTGACTGTGAGATTGCTGACATCCAGGCTTCCCAAGTATCTTTCTTTTTGGTTGGAGGATATTCTTTTTCAAGAGGAAAATACACTGTTTACTTCTCCTTGCCTCCCTTCTTCTTTGGGGCTAGGGATTGAACCTAGGACCTCATGTGTGCTAAGCAAATGCTCTACCACTGAGCAATATCACTAGCCCTTTCATTTATTATTATTGTTGTTATTATTATTATTATTTTTTTTTTTTTGCGGCACTGGGGGATTGAACTCACAACCTCGCGCCTGTCAGACAGGCACTTAAGTCACTGAGCCACACTCCTGGCCCTGGTTTTTTTGAGGCAGTGTCATACTGTATAGCTCAGGCCTGCCTTGCGCTCACGCTTGTAGCCCAAGCGGGCCTCGAACTCACAACGCTCCTCCTACCTCAGCCTCCCGAGTGCTGGGATTAAAGGCGTGCACCACCACGCCCGGCTACTCATTTATTATTATTTTTTTTTTTTTTGGTTGAGACAAGGTCTTATTATAGTTTAGACTGGCCTTGAACTCACTGTGTAGTCCAGGCTGGGCTCAAACTCTCAGCGATCCTCCTGCCTCAGCATCCTGAGTGCTGGGATCACAGGCATGCACCACCATCCCTGGCCAAGCCCTTTTATCTTTTAAAATGTTGCTGAGTTGCCCAGGCTGGCCTCAAAATTGGTGGCCTGTCAGCCTCTTGAGTAGCTGGAATTACAGGCATGTACTACTAAACGTGCCTAGAAATAAATACTCTTTGGGGCATTTGTTAGAAGAAATATAGCAATATATTTTTGCTGCATTGTTTTTGTTACGTCACAGAGTTGAGGTAACCAAAGGTTATGGAGGTTTGAGGGAGGTTGTTAGTATTGTCCCGGGACTAAAGGGACTGAACTATTCTGGCTAAATGGAATTTACTAATGCATATTGGCTTAAGAAAAAGTTGCTTTTAAATTTAGATGTGTTAAAATTTCATCCAGGTCACCAGTAAGAAGGACCTACTTCATTTTATATGTGTATTGAGTGTCTATATATATGGTTAATATAGCAGATGTTGTGAGGATTAAGAAAATTAGACATGGGCCCTTTATTAAGGATTTTATATCTAGTAAGAGCTAATTAAACTGAGCTTGAGCTAATGTTACCATTCAAAGACTGTAGTTCAGGCTGGCCTTGAACTTGCTGTGTAGCTCAGAGTGGCCTCCCACTCAAAGCAGTCCGCCTGCCTCAACCTTTTGAGTGCTGGGATTACGGGCATGTGCTATCATGCCTGGCTGTATTTTTATTTTGTTAATACTGATTTAAAAATACTTACTCTATTGGTCAGCTTCTATTACTGGGACAAAAACTGACACACAGAATTAAAGGATGAAAGATTTATTTTGGCTCACAGTTTCAGGGGTTTCTGTCTGGTGGCTCACAGTTTCAGGGGTTTCTGTCTGGTGGGTTTGCTTCAAGACAGAAACATGGCAGAGGAAAATCATTCAACTGATGGCTGCCAGAGGCAGAGACAGGGGCATGAGCCAATGGGCAAGGGGTTAGGGAGCAGATATAGTCTCTGACTTATGTCCTCATGACCCACCCACACACACCCAGAAGTGTGCTTTAGTGAAATCTTTTGTGTCTCTCAAGTCAGTCAAGTTGACTGTCAAGATTAGCCATCAAGCTTACCATGTAAGTTTGATTTCTCCTAAAATAAGTTGTACTAGGAGTTCTGGTAGTAGTACATTTTCCCATAATTTGTGCATTATTCTATTTATTTATTTTACAGTGCTAGGGATGGAACCCAGAACCTGGTCCATGCTAGGCTATAATTTAAAATTGTGAGTAGGAAATATTTGCCCCAAGTCAGAGTGACTTTTTATATTTAAGAACACAGCTTATGAGAGTAGATCAAGTGGAAACTGTACCAAATTGATGGTAAGAAAAGAAAGTGGGGGGAAAACTTGACAGGTAGCTCTGAGCAGACACAGGTAGCATCAGTCTTACAGACTTGCATAGAATTGCCTGAGTAGCAAAGTGAAGTGTATAGCATGGAATGGTGTATGTATACTCCGATAAGCAAAAAATTAATGAAATCATTCATAGTAAAGGTTGAGTCCGTGTTAAAGATTCCAAACCTTTTTCCTGAATTTGTACTTGTCATTTCTTGTTTTTTTCACATTTCATTTTCTATATTAGTTGTGTATTTCTTGGTTAATCACCAAGAAATATTAAAAGTTTTTCTGAAGAGGATTTGTAACAGAAGATTGAATTCCTGTCTTACTTATTTACCTGTAATCCTGCATTTCCTCTTAAAATGAGTATTACCTGTTATCTATCCAGATCAGCTAGATTAGAAACTAAGAAGCCATTCTAGACATAAGTTTTTTTTGTGGGGGGTATGTTGAGACAGGGTCTCACTATGTCGCCAAGACTGGTCTTGAACTTACAGAGATCCTCCTGCCTCAGCCTCTCAAGTGCTAGAAATCCAGGCATGTGCCACCATCCTGGCTTATACATACTTTCTCTTTGTTGCCAAGTCTTACTGAATTTGGTTTCTTTGTCCTCTTTTATATCAGACCTCACTTCTATTGTCATTGCTATTGTTAGTTATGCTGAACTGCTTACAGGTAAATTTGTGAAGGGTGAAAGGTTGTTTCACATCTTTGTGGTTTTTCCTCATGCTCTTACCTGCATATCCCCTCTCTATCTTCCCTTCTATGTCGCTCACGGTATACTTACCCACTGGTCTGCTCCTTAATCACCAGCTCTTCTGTAAAAAATATCTTGCTTCCTGTCTCTTAGGTTAAATTAACCACTCCCACCTGTTTACTCCGTAGATATCTTGTGTAGATTTTGTTGTGGTGGGTATACACTTCGCACTTAATGTTCCAGCCTAAAAGATAGTAAGATCCTTGACAGTAGTGGTCTTATGTATCATTTTATCTCTGATGACCAATTGGTAATAGTCAGTGCTTAATCAATGTTTCTGAAATGAATAGGTTTTTCCAATTTATTATGAGATCATGTTCTGCTAAAATTTCATTTTAGAATTAATTCTAATAAAAAGTAAGTTTTTACATAAAAACATTCTTCTAAACACACCAGAATGACATTTTTCCATTGATAATTGAAAGTAATATACATATTGGTTAGTGCTACCACTTGAATTAAACAGATTTCATGTCCTGTTTCATTAGATGTAACATAATTAAAATAAATGTGAGCAATTGAAAGTTAAAGACTCGTCTGTGAGAGATTAGTACAGGGCTGGGCAAACTGTAGCCTCTGGGCCAAATCTGGTCTGTCACCTGTTCCTGTGAGTATAAAGTTTTATTGCTGCATAGCCATTTTCATTTGTTTACATATTGTCCTCTGTGGCTGTCTTCACATTGCTGTGGCAGAGTTGAGTAATAGTCAGGGAGAACACACAGCTTGCAGAATATAGAACGTTCACTGTATGGCCTTTACGGAAAAAATATTGCCAATCTCTAATCCAGTGTCTTAAGGAAATCAGATGATTATCTTTGTGTGTGAGAACACATTTCGAATCAGTATAAATTAAATGTCTGTGAGTGAAAATTTAAGTGTGAGTGAAAACTAAGTGAATGAAAATATTAACAGAGCAGTTTCCTTAATAATGATATAATTTTACACAGCAATTTTTTTTAACACTCTTAGATTAAGTGAGTCTGAAAGTTTTTCTGATAACAGAGTGATACTATGGTGAACTAATTTCTTTCATCAAAAAGTAGTCTTGTGCCAGGTGTGGTGGTACACAGCTGTAATCTTAGCACTTGGGAGGCTGAGACAGGAGGATCACTGGGAGTTTGAG
>RJWM01051395.1:0-10447 GCA_004363535.1 Dasyprocta punctata
CGCCTTTGTTTATTTCATTCTTTTACTCTTTCCATGGGCTACAGTTCTCGTTTTAGATTCTTCTTGGGTCCAGAGGACCCATCTCCCTCTTTTTTCCTTCTCTCTGTTATTATATTAGTTTATATTCTGGCATTTTGATGGTATATTCAGGGAGCCTCCCGGTCACGGTGTCTTCTGGGCGGCCATCTTGGAGGAAGTTCTGAACTAGTTATTGAAAAAGAACAATTAATACTTACATGATTAGATCAATTTTACATGTCTATATATGTTAATGTAAACAACTCTTTTAAAGGTAACAATATTCAATATTGTAACCATTGTAAAATTCCTACCATCTCATTTTGTAAACCTAAAATTATTGTATTGGATTTGTTGTTGTTGTTTGTCTCTTTTGCTTTTTGTTTTTCTTTTCAGTGTCTTTTTTCTCTTAAATAAAAGAAAAGAAAAAAACAATAAAATAAAATGCAATTGTTGTGGCTATGTTCATAAGTTAAATTATTGCATGGTTTTCTTTTAGGAAATTTACCTATCTAATTTGGATACCAAGGCTTTGCTATTCTCACATAATTAGGCAGAAAATGTTTCATTTATTAACTTTCTTTAGAAAGTAACTGTCTTTTTCTTGAACTTGGAATTACGTTTTTTCTTAAAGAATTGGTAGACTTTAGACAATAAATTATCTTCTTTGGGTACTTTTTTTAATCAGTAAGTTTTTTTCATCCAAGTCTCATTTTCTTCTGTCCTACTTGTATATTTGCATTTATGATCTCTTTTTCAGTCATTCCTAGTCCATGAAAATCATCTACTTTATAAGATTCTCATATGTATTGATATTATGCTCTACATTGGATTCTCTCAAAAATTTTAAATATCTACAATATCTGAAATTTTATTAAATTTTCCTATTTCTGGTGTTATTTGTGTCTTCTCTTTTCTTATTTCTTTGTATCACTTGCCAAATGTTTAAAAATATTTTACCAATTATTTTAAAGAACAAATTTCAGGTTGTAATAATTAAAACATTTTATTATATTTGCTTACCTTTATATGGCAAATGCATTCATAGTCTTTTTTATACTTTCTTTAGTATATTTTCCTTTTTCTAAACTTACTTATTTTAAAACTTGTATCTTCTAATTGATGCATTTATGTCTATAAAATTTCCTAAGTACAATTTTGGCTTTATCTCATAGGTTTGATATACAATTCACTTGCTGTTTTTATTTCTAAATTATTTATAACTGCAATTTGGTTGCTTCTTTGAAAAGTTTTAGGCTTTTTAAACAATAACTTTCTGTTGTCTATTCTTGGTATTATTTACATTGTGGAAAAATACCATGACCAGTATCATTTCAACTTTGGAGAACATTTTTTGTTTTTCATTGTTTTGTAATATGTGATAAATTCATGGAATAGTCTTTGTATAAACTATTCATTAACAGAATGTATATGCTGCCTTCATTTAAATATAAAGTAAATCAATTATTTTTATTGGTGTTCAAATATACCATTTTTTAATTTGGTTTTTTGCTTTTGTTTTTGTTTTCATGATCCATTGACTTTTTAGAAACCTATATATTTTGCACTGTACTTATTTTTCACTTCCTTCCATAAAATATAGGGCAGGGACAAAATATCTTCTCTATCACTTTACTGGCAGTGCCTTCCATATGCAAAATATGTGACATATTCAATGTTTTCTCCTCTGTTCTGGGAAAATTCAGTGCCAGTGAATGTGAACCAACCACAAAATACCTGGAAACTGAAGAAAAAGAAATTCCACAGAGTGTAATTTATTGTACACTTACTGACAGAGGTATGGTCAAGGGGAGCAGTAAGACCAGGAAATCTTCACTATTTGGGTCAGAGAAAGAGCACTTTTATAGCAGCCAGGACAAAAGTTGAGTTTCATCCAAACCAGAATGTATCTGGTTTATCTCAAGATAATCACGTGATAACAAACATGTTCTTGGTGGTGATAGGCCTAAGATTCAGTTGTGCAACTCCACTCAAATGGTTTTATTGATCTGTAATATGCTGGCACACTATGTGAGGAAGATAGATTAGTTACTCAGACACGGTCATACCATTTGCAACTCAGGCTGATAGTGGTCAGGTCAAGTTGTATCCATACACAATAGAAAAGCTCTTTTCCACTTTGAATTTCTTGACTGTTTTCCATTCCACCAAGTGTCAATTACACCTCCAAGGTAAAAGAACTAGATAAGATCTGGGCAATGATCTGGATCATACTGTGTTAAGAGGCTCCTTCATGGAGTCTGCGCAGGTCGCACAGTCCCCCAGAAGGCAAATTAGTTGTCCTGTGGTCAGAGCCACTCGGGCCCAGCGGGGTGAGTCCTCGAGAGGCCCATTCTCATTCTCTTCCGGGAGTCTGCGCAGGTCGCACAGTCCCCCAGAAGGCAGATTAGTTGTGCTATTTTCTGATCCGTTTGGGCCTCTTAAGGACTCATCCCACTGGGCCCGAGCTCCACAAGCGCACAGGCTTAGAATCAAGGACAACCACCCACTCCCCATAAGCAACCTGCTGGTTCAGAGGTCTGGTTAAATTGATAGCAACTAAGGAACATTAAGCAACTAAATGCTAATATTGTTTCATTGATTTTGCAGGCCTAGGGCCAGCAACCTGAGCATCTCTTTGGAAGATGACAGTAGGCAATGTAGAAAATATGGGGGATTCTCTACTGTCTTGTCTTCAAGGCCCAATATGGTTCTCTCTGTTTTGCTTTACTCTGATTATTATTTTTTTTGCTTTATTTTATATTGTTTTTATTGGTTTTATTCTGTTTTGTTTTTGGTTCAATTCCACTATACCTGTTGGAATGGTCAGCTATTCTGAAAATAACAAGATATACTATAGTGGCTATTGTTTTCATAGTATCTTTCTTCGAAGTTCTGTACCAGTTCTGCTGCTTTGTTTTGATTGACTTTGTTATGTTATGTTCTGTTGGATTTTAATATCTTTAAAATTAAAAAAAAAAAAAAAGAGGCTTCTTCAAGGCAGGAACTCTGTCTTCGTCATCAATATATTCCCCAGAACCTATAGTTCTGAGGCACACAGTAGGTGCTGAGTGTGTGTTTATGGAATCACAATCAGCTCACGTAAGCAGAGGGTTTATTTTCAAATGACACAGTGCGAAACCTGCTTTTTTTTCTTTTTAACTCATGTGCCCTTTGTAGATACAGGACCTATAGTTTTCATTAGCTATACTTTGAAAGTTAACCTTATCAAAGTCGAAACAAATGCTCTGTTGTGACCACTTCATGCAGATGGAGCTCCAGAATGGTCACTCAGGCTTCCTTGGTCTTCAGAATATTAAAGCTGAAATACTCTCCAGTCCAGCTGAGGCAGACAAATTCTATTTGCTACGTGAGGTAGTAAGGCCTGAGAGAAAGACAAATCAGAAATGAACGTTAACTTCAAGTAGTAATAGCAATTGTCCAGGTCACCATTAAATTGACCTAGCTTTGACTCTTAGCATTTAGCAAATGTGAAGATAGGCTAAGGGAACTGATAATTGGTTCTGTTGGCTTCTTACTCTATTCATCTTATCTCCTCATCACATACCTAAAACAAAGCATAAAAGAAGACAGGGCATCTAATTTTTTTCATCTGTGTCCTCCAAGAGTTAAAATCACCTTTCCTGTCTGCATAACCCTGAGTTAACCCTACAGGATCCAGTCCCGGCTGTTTCAGACCATGCACATATGTATTTGGGGAGCTCTGCAGACTCTCAGTGCTCCAGCTGCCTAAGCTCTTTATAGGTCAATGGATCTGCATGGCTTGTCAACAAGAAATTTAGGACCTTGTTTGAAGTGGTACCTCAGGAGCTCTATTTACTCAATGCTGTAAAGAAAATTGACTTTTAGCCTATTACCAGGCTCCTGTGGTGCTGCAGATTGAATTCCCTGAGAAGTGGCTCTCTGCTAGAGTTGGTTGTGCAGAATGTTTACTGAAGAGAGCTTTTGGGATTAACAGTGAGAAGGGAAGAGAAAGGAAATATAGGGGAGCAAAGGGATTAACAGTGAGGAGGGAAGAAAAAGGAAATACCGGGGAGCAAAGGGCGAAGTCAAGAACTGATGTAAGTCAACTCACATTTCAGTGGATCCTACAAGGAGCTGTGAAGTTAGAAAGGACTCCCAAGTTGCACTGAGTTGAATGCAGATAGCCATAACTTTCACTCCTTACATCGATCATTGTATATGGGGCTGACATCATTGTGGGATTGCCTCTCTGTGGCAGAGACACCCTCTGAAGGGACTGACACCTGAAGGTTCTCAGCAGCCAGCACTCCCAGCAATGTGAGCAATTTCCCCTCATTTGAATGAGAATCTGGACAGGATTCTACAGTGACCCACACATAAGTGATTTATGGATGTGAGATCACTATCTCATACTTAAAGACAAATTCCGGTACTCAAACCTTGTATCCAAATTTTCCTCCACCCTTGAAAGCTATTGAAGACCCTCAAGGAATTTATTTATGAATGTTATTTGCCTTAAAAGAAACTAAAAGGAAAAAATTTTTAAATATTTATTAGCTATCTTCAATTAGCAGTATAAATCTATTACCTACAGGTTAATACATTAAAAACACACATTTTTGAATATTCCTTTCAATCTTTCAGAAAAGTTTTTAAATTTTAGGAAGCTGTCAAGCTAAAAGTGGCACATGCAAGTTTTCTAAAATTCTAAATTTTGCTTCAAAGCTTGAATTTTATCATCGGAAACAAAAATTATCAATTATTTTCCTTAAAGGAATAGATCATTTTATTTGTTTTCAAGAAATGTCCACCAAATGCCCAAGTCAGAATAGTCATGGTGTATCTGTCACTCCTTCTTTCAAGTTAAAATGGCATTTCATGTAAAAGGAACTAATGCTCACAAGGCAAATCACCACCATCACACCTGTGATTTTCCTTGAGATGTCCATTGTAATTTGCATGCAGTAGCAAGGTTTTTATGGGGGCTTCCCACCATATCAGTAGAAGATTAAGAAATACTTATGGATAAAGTTTAATAGTCATTAAAATTTCTATCTAGATGTCATCCCAAACTTCATGCACTCATAGGTGGGGCTTTGGGGAGGTGGTTGAATCATGGATGTGTGATACTGGATTAGTCTACTCATGGGTTGGGTGTGACGTTGTGAGGTGAAGCCTGATGAGAAGCAGTGGGTCTCTGTAAACATGGCCTGGCGATATAGATATAGATATAGATATAGATATAGATATATAGATATATAGATATATCTCCAGCCTACTACTTGGAGCACTGCTGTCTCCTGCCCGCCACTCTATGAGCTCTAATGCTGCCCTGCATTGGACCCAGTCAACTATGGATTTAAGCCTCTACAAACCAGAAGCTAAAATAAATATTTCCTTCTTTAACTTGTGTATGTGTTGAATATTGTGTCTCAGCAACAAGAAAGTAACTAAGACAATAATATAGATAATTTTGTTTCTTTATAAAAGACATCCTGCAAATGATGGACAATGAAGACCACAAAGACCACTGCCAGAGTTGACACTACTGAATCTATCTGTGCTGAGACAACTGTACTTTTACACACCATGCTTTATGGGTTTTTTGCTTGTTTGTTTTTTTTACCATCAATGCAGATGACAATGCATTGGAAAGAGAAAATGATGTTTTAGTATTGTTGTGTCAATCCTTTTGACAGTATGGACACCAGAGAGGATCTCAAAGAACTCTCAGAAGCCCACAGACCAAGCTTTGACAAGTAAGAGATAGACAAAATCCAACACAGGCAGGCAGAGAAAGTCAATGTGATAAACTGAACACCTGAATTAAGAGCCCAATGAACTTATTGTACTCTTCACTTGAATTTTCTATTCTAAACTTCTATCCCAAATCTTCCATCCTAAACTTCTATCCTAAACTATCCATAAGGAGTGTGTTAAAACTATACAAGCATCCAGAGTAATACATTGTTTTCCTCTGTCAAAGAGTTTGCCTTTGTAGGTTTTCCAGAGAAAGTCCTAGAGTGTTTTCCAGAGAAAGACCTCTCCTCGAGAGTTAGGGGCAATGTGGGCTCAGGAGAAAATCATGGTAATGTTACCATTTGTCCTAAATCATCAAACTTACAGAAATTATTAGAACCTGAAACCTAACATAATTGAAATTTGGGGGCAGAGAAGAAATAGAGATAGGAAATTTTATGTTGTTTCATGTTTAGCAAAAAAGCCTGAGGTCTTTGCTTTCTAAATCTACATGTAGTAGTTGCAGATCTGACTTCAGAAAAAAAATCTCATCATTAATATGTATATAAAGAAATTTATAGATTCTCTCATGAAATAGGAAGCAACCAAAAATGAATTAATTTAAAAAGGAAATTGGGTATAATATACAAACATATACATATATATATATATATCACTAGATATTCTGTTAAAATATTTCACCAACTTAATCTAGTTACCTTATAGTAAGACAATCACACAGAAGACTTAGTGTTGACAAAAATTTAGGGTTCAATTGTGATCTTTGATGCTTCTCACAAAATACTTCCTATGGGAAAGCAAGCCCCTTGGCAATCTTTGCATCATCATATTCAATTAAGTAACAATTTATTGTTTTTGTTTGTAAGGGAATTCGTCATGTGCTGTCATTATTGGTCCACCAGAGAGAACAATTAAGATTTCCCTTTCTTTTTCTCTTCAGAACATATCTTAACCATCAGAATTTACTTTTCTAGCAGTGAAAAAGCTTATGACTAATGGAAATTCAGCTCCATCTAGCTGCCCATCTTATACCATTCCTCTGCCCACATTCCATAACATAAAACAGTATGAACGAGCTATCATCACAATCCAGCTTCTTCCAAAATGGAGAGATCAGTGACCTCTGATGTGCAAATACCTTTAAAGATTTTGATATATATCCATTTGTTTCTAATTGTATTTTCCTTTTTGTCTTATTTGAAAACAGATGGAGTTAATTATTCTGAGGAAAGACTCAGATCACCATTATTTTAAAACACACAGAGATACACACACTTCACACACACACTGTTGAAATCTAGGTCTAACATTTCATGAAGGTTAAAAGGTAACTGGATTAAGTGTTCAAATGATATTATATTTGGGGTTGTTTATTGTGTGCATATGGATCTTTATCAAAAAAATGCTAAAACAGTTCTCTTGAGAGTTCAGAAGGAGTATTCTCCAATCTCCCTTGTTGAAATCAATCTAAAAATATTTAGCACTGTGTAATTCTTGTGGTAGCCACATGCATCTTTATTAGACCATGCCAATATTAAATAGATTTACAAAAAAATTCAGTCCTTGTAACATATATTTCTTACATTGTTATTATGAAATCATTCTTAAATTTGCAAAATTAATAAACCCCATAGTTAATCTATGCTCTTCCAGGATATTAGAAATTTCACTGTCACCACAATTTTATCACTAAGGAGATGTGCTAACATCTTTTTGAATTCACTTAAAACCATTATTTCACTTCAAAGAGCTCTACATACATTTCAAAATATGTTGCTTTAATACATTTTTAGTGCATTTTCATCAATATTTTATTTTACTATCACCAAGCCTTACTAGTTGCCACAAACAATAGAGCAGGGCAGTCAATTTAACACAGCTTAAGGTCAACAACCACCTTATATTAAGATCTTCATTTGAGTATCAAAATGCATACTAAGGAACAAAAAATATATCTGCGATCAGAAAATACAGCTTTATAAATTGCTTAGACTTTAGGAAGCACTAAATACATTCATCATCTATGATTTGTTAGAGTCCACCATGTTCTAATTGGCTCAAAACTTGTATTTGCACAGGTACCCTTGATATTCTTGAAAAGTAAAAAGAAAGATGTCACAAAGCAATATCTACTTCAATTGTCTTTCTGTTAAGACTGCCAACCCATCAACACATTCATTCATCTGTGCAATACATTTTGTAAAAATCTGCTATATACATGGATTCTGCAATGTGGTATAACCTTAGACTCTTAAAATATTCCAAAAGTTTTCCAATCCACAAGTATTGTACAGGTAATGTAATCTGTGATGATAGGTTTTGCAGTTCTGTCATTAGTTTTCTTCAAGACATAGACCTTGGCTAAAAGTCATTGATAATTACTAATAAGATAACATGATGGCTATTGTCAGAAATGCCAACCAAAAGAGGTGTGCTGGGAAGTCAGGGTTCCTAGCTCACAGCAGCATGACAGCACCAGGCAACATGGAGATGATGGCGAATGGAGAGAGGAGGGGAGTGAACTGCAGAAAGAGCCCAATGTGGTGTCCAGAGGTAAGCACACATGTTGACCCAGGATCGCCATCACTGTCAAATTTATATTTCATGTCACTGACTTTCTGTTTCTTCGGAAAAATGACAAACTGGAAATGATAGAATACTGATATAAGGAAGATGTGAAAATGAATGGGATAATATATATGGAGGAGAAAGGCACAGAAAAAAAATTCAAAATCTCACAGCTACTTTTCCTTCCTTTTTGGGGGATGGTTACAGGCATGAAGTAGTGGTTTACCAAAAGATACTAGGTTTCATAAAGATGTGGGAAAAATAGGTTTAGGTAACCTTAATTTTAATACTAGATAAATAAATTCTTTTAGCTTAAGGTTATGAAAACCAGTTTCAGATTTGCCTAGGATAAGGATATGCACTATCTTGGATCCAAAAACTAAAATGTATTGCTGTCAAATATCCAAAAAGACTTTATGAGCCATTCTGAACAAGGGTTCGAAGTGCTCATACACCTCAAGTGTTCCCAAATTTGATTGGAACCTCTACTGTGTGCTTTCACCAAATCAATTTTCTTCGCTTTACTTAAGTCACTCTGAAGCCATCTATGCACCTGTCTTCTTCCATATTTTCTGTCACCACATCATTAGCTCATCGCCTTCTACAAACATCTTTACATGACTTCTATTATCAGGGAACCACCATTTTTGTTTGCAGTCAAATAAAAACATTCGCTTTTCCTCAAATTTCAGGATTTCCTAAGAAGAGATTTAAAGAACTAATTAGACTTATTACACCTGAAAAGATTTTGTAAAGTGATTCTAATCATTATTCAAGCCCAAATTCAAAATTTTCACAAAACACATTAGATTAGAAATGATTTCCTCTTTCCTCATGTTGATCTGTGTTTATGAGTTAAATAACTTTGTCTTTGGGTAATTTACTCGACTCCTTTATTAATCATTATACAAATTCTCACAAGTGTTTTCTATATTTCCCTTTAATTTGCAATTGCTTCTAAACTTGGATCATTATGAGGAGTCCATTTGTGAACATTATTTGATAGTGCAGAAGAACCTCTAACTCAGCAGTACTAGAAGAGACCCTCCTATTAAGATGATTGCCTGAATCATGCCTGTTTATTTATTAATTTGGGTAAATGTGGTTTATTTATTGAACTAAATCCTGAAACGGTACTTGCTATCTGCCAAGCATTGCTCTGTGTGCTTTACAAATACTGCATATGCCATCTATGCAGAAATTACTTTTTAAAAATATAATGTTGAAACTAGTAGTATCCTTTCATTTAAACAATGAGTGGCAATAACAAAAAGTATCTTCAGATGCTTTGTTGTGTCATGTATGAAACAGAAAGCCAATTAGCATTGATGGTATTGGCTTTCATTTAGATTAGAATCACCTCTCTTGGTACTTTTACATATTCATAGCGTTGTAACAGTTGATGACTTTTAAATTTCTTTACAAATCAATGCAGATTATGAAACTTTACTATCAGAATACCTAATTGTCACCAATTTGACGTTACTCGTGGGAACAAGGTGTCTATCTTACATTGATCTGTATTTTATGGTGAGAATCACACTTCAAGGCATTCACAGAGTCCAATTGGTTCACACCTCCTAGGGGAATTTTTTGGAGACTTATTTACTCTACCTTTTGGTTGGTGCAGCTCCCATAAATTTCACAAAGGCAGTGCTTATAAAGAGAGAACTAAGAAGGAAAAAATGGCAACTTGCTAAACTGAGTGTAAAAGCTGGATTGTCTCGTAAGAATTGGCCACACTGCAGCTATACCACAGTACTGGAGCCAGGTGAACAGACCTCTGCTCTCACATGTGCTGTGCTAAGGGGTGGGAGCACTGGCATTGCAACTGACAGAATCTACCTGCTCTGAGTACCAGAGAGCTAGAAGAGGCCTGGGCAGAAGATAGCAACAGTAGTAGCAAGGCCTACAATGTGTCTAATTCCAACACTCTTCTCTAGCGTGTTTTAAGAAATGACATCTGTCCATGAGAGGGAAGAAAGGGAGAGAGGGAGGGGAGAGAGAAAGGAAAGAAAAAAGGAGAAAAATGAAAAATACCTGGGAGAACTGAGAAGAGACTTTCACAAGGAGGAATGGATTTAGAATAGCCACATTCAGATTCATTACTGTGAAA
>RJWM01051396.1:0-10446 GCA_004363535.1 Dasyprocta punctata
GAACAAAAACAAAACAGTGAAAACAGTATTGCACATTGTTATTTTCAAAATAGTTGCTCATATTACCAGACTCAAGGATAAAACAAAACAGTAAAATGGAGCATAACATTAGATTTCAAAAACCAGACAGGAGAAAATCCCCCACAGTTGACACAATGCACACAGCCATCCTCCTGGTAGATGCCCAGACCACTAGCCCAGGCCCACAGAGTCAACCAAACAATACAAGCATCAAGCTATTCTTTTCCCCTCATTTGCTATCATCTCACCCCAATTCCTCCAAATCAGGAAAAGGGAGAGGGAATGCTCTTCTGGTTTTTCAGTATGCACAATGGCTGGCTTATGGGAAGGCTTGGTTTCTCTTCTGGCTGAGGCTCTTACCCATCAGCATGGTGGAGTCTGCTTCACCGGAAGGCTTCATTTTTCTTCTGGCTGATGTTCTTGCCCATCAACATGGCAGAACCTGCTACATGGAAAGCTGTGGTTTCTCTTCTGGCTGAGACTATTACCCATCAGCATGGTGGAGCTTGCTTCATGGGAAGGCCGACATGCAGACTCTTAATTTTCTCAAATCAAATAGAAATAAATACTACCACATTTTAATTTGGTGCACAACTTTATAACCTGCAAATTCAAGTGTAATATTAAAGATTATTATATTTTTTTACCTTCCATTGTATTCTGCTTGTAGTTGGAGATCAATAAAAATTTGCAGGATTCAATTCAGGAATGACTGATAATGTAATAGTAAGAAACATGATATGACATATATTGTTGGCTTTAATGGCATCCAGCTCCCAGACACATTGCCTTTCTTCCTTTTACTTATTTCTAATCATTTCAATCTTCCCAATTTATTTTATGTTCTTCTCTTCTCCTCTAACATTTTTAGCAGTCCCCACGAACATGTCAGAGGCATACTGATATTAATAGGCTAGAGATCCTGCATTTGAGTTTGCAAATTATTTCCAAATAATCAAAATATATTCAGATTCTTTTTGGAAAGTGCACTAAAAGTTTTTGACCTGTACAGTAGATCCATTTTCTTAGAGAATATACCACTGTGGCCTAAAACTATTCACTAGACTTAGGATGGTGAATTAACTATTGGTGATCATTAATGCACCTAACATATACCAGAGAAAAACATACAAAGGACTTCACACCATTATGTTTTGTTGCATGCAAATTTTTATGATTATATAAAATTTTTATGGTTAATCAGGATAATACAATGTAAATAATCTACTAGACAAGGCACTATCTACAGAGCTGTATTAATTCATCACAAGTAGCATACCAACAGGTGACAGAGCACATAGTAACTATGGTTTTTGAACTTTAAATATATTAAGCTTCACTGAAATTCTTCAGTCCAATTTCCTTCATATCAAATTTGCACAGAGTTTTTCAAAGGTAGCTAGTTAATACAGGATGCTTTTAATAATCATCCAAAATGACCATCCACATGTTACTAGAAAATGGCTTCTTTGGGGCTTCTCCTTTTCATAGGGACTGGTTTTAGTTTGGTTCTCCCATCTTCTTTCCTGATGGTGTGGAATATAGAGAGACTGTGAGGCTTATTGGCATTTAGAACATTTACTCATAGTTCTGCTGGTTATTTAAACAAGGGAGTTCTCATTGATATATGTAGTGATTTGATTTTTTTATTATATAACAAAAAATAATGTATAGGACATTAAAAAATATTGGTAAGAAATGCAAATGTTATGAATGCTATATTATTTTTGTAATGATTTGATTTATAGGAGGAAGCCAATAAACCAATACATATGTTTGAAGTGACCATGCCTTGGAAGCTTTGGTCATCAGCTCTAAAGCTTCAAAACAGAGAAGAGGGTTTGTGCTTGGAACAGTGCTGGCAGTTTTGTGTTTTTACTAATTCTCTATCACTTTGTGAAAGCTAGATAAAAGATGACTTAGACAGGACCATTACTTTCCTTGATAGTTTTAACATATCAAAACAGGGCAGGCTTTTGTGTCATTTCCCAAATGGGGGCACTCTCTTTTATACCTGTGAGATTAAGACTAGTCAAGAAATCAGCAAAAAGGGGGAAATCTTAGGAGTGGCCTTGGGAAAGGAAGGGAAAGAAAAGAATAACTCTGTTTCTTCCTGTTATCTTTTACGGTGTAATAAAATCTCTTCCATAATGGGACACAGGGGTTCCTGTGTATGGGGCATGGTTCCAGAAAGCATAGTCAAGTCAAATGCATGTGTTTCTGAGTTCTGACTTTAAGAATAGAATCAGCAGGGCGACAGTCATCATCAAGTTTCTGACTGATGAAGAATTCAGATGGGAACTTTTGCTCCTACTGCTTCTCTCTAAGATATTAAAAAACAGTCATAAAACAACCTTTTTCATAAATTAACACTTATAATAGGACCTAATATGTCAGAAGTGCTCTGAGGACATAAAGTTTTTAATCTAGTTTTTTTTTTTTCTCTTTTCACTCCAGTATTTACAGTGGGTAGCATGAAATGAATACTCTGTTAATAAATGCTGACCAGTTTGTATATAAAAAATTGAAGCAAAGAGGTAGCTCATTTAGCCCCTGCCTTCTGAACTATAAAAGTACTTGGAATAAAATTCTCAGGAATAGATCTGTCTCCTTCATATCAATCTTTGAAGACTGTTCAGAAAATACTGAGACTTAATTAGGACACATTTTGCCAAAAAGAATGTTAATTTTTACTTTTATGGTTTACTTTTAAAATATAAAGAATTACACAAATTTATATATCTCTATTTTTTTCAAGAAGAAATTGTATTATAAGCTAATACAAAGTGATAAAGAGCTCTCCACAGCAAAGTTTACTCTTATTATTTGGACTCAAAGGCACCGTATACCCTGGATAATAATTTAGGATCATATTTAAAAGTCACACAGTTAGTGAAAGTTGGAAAGTACATTTCATGAGTTAGCATTAGTTCTGGTTGTTACAGTTATTCTTCTCAGGTCTAACTATATAATATATAACTTACACAAGAAAGGGTTTTGAAAAAATTTTTAACTTGACAAGCTACCTCCAAATATAACTCACCTTGTATAGCAATGCCCCATTTCCATAACCTTAATTGCTTTCTCCTTCTTCCTTTCCTTTCACTCCCCTCACATCTCTACATTAATCTTTTAAGGTGGATTTTTCATCAAAGCTGCCTACATTCTATAGTTACTGCCTCGAAGCATATAGTGAATGTCTCAAAATTTGTGTTTCTTGAGGCAGCATTTCCTCCTAGCTGAATTGTAATAACTGAAGAAATCTGAGGTGTCTGAAGTTTTCAATAAGCCACAAAAAAGGATCCAGCTTCCTTTTCCCAGCCAAAATATCATTTATTCTATGGAGTCTAACTTTTTTATGTGCTGAGTTCAACAATGTGAAAAAATATATAAGGTCAATCAAATACCCAGAAAGGATAAGGAACAAAACAAGGTACATGGCTTCCAGCCCAGCACTTTGATCCCATTTCTATTTGAGAGGACAGAGATTTGTCAGGATACTGGATTATCCTAGGAAGACCGTCCACTGAAAAGATATTCAGATACAAGTGTGAGCATTAGACACAGCCTTATATATGAGTCTATTTATTTGATAAGATGTAAAAACGGCAAAGTCAATCTGAATAAAGCAAACCATATCACTGTTTGTTTGTAGGGAATCATTAGAACCTCTTTATAGAAGATAGTAAAGCACAGTGTTTTAAACTGAAAACACACTTCTCTACAGAGTTGAAAGCCTTGTTCCAAACCGCAAATTCTTTCTCTATTAGTAACATAAACAGGAAAGAGTTATTAGTCCTCACTTATCCCATTACTAATAATGAGAACAAAAACATGCCTATGCTTGTACTATTCTGTAAGACAACTAAATGAGCTTATTATGTGTAAAATGCCTAGAAGTTGACATACAAGGATTCAAAGATAAGATGTAATTATTATTTCTGTTTTTGTTTTTGTTTTACTCTGGCAGACATAGGGATCTAGGTAGAGGTCATTCCGTGCTGCAAAATAAAAAGATTTAGAAAGTCCAAGAGTTTAGCGATGAGCTTAGGGAAGGCTGTTTTTCCCCCTAATCTGTGAAAGCAGCCACTATTTTATTGACATCTACCTCAGTGGCATTTTTGAAGGAATCCTCTTTTTCAGACCCAATTTGTGAAACTGACAGGCTTTATTTCTTTTAGACATAACAATTGATAGTTACAAATTCACATATAATTTGATTAATATGTGATCATCAGTTTCATATAATTGTTTGGCTATTTAAGAAGTGTACCCATTCCAACATCCCCAATCAGTTGATTTTCATGTCTAACCTTCTTGAGCTCCCTTTCTTCTCCCTTGGGCTCCCTTCCTTGCAATCTGCATGTGTTCCCAGCTGAAATTTGCAGATGACTCAAAACTGTCCCATGACCTCCTGCTTGTAAGAACTAGTTCACAAACCTGCCTCCTTCCCTAGTATGCCTCACAATTGTATGTAAAGACTTCACACTTGACCCAACTTGTCAGCTCCTAAAACTCTCAATCCAACATTTAGGGAAATTAATTTCAAATGCAATTGAACTCTGCTTCTTACTTTATTTATTTGAAGATGACAAGTGATTGGATCTTGTGAAAATAGATTACCAAGGATCTTTCCACCACATTTTAGATCAACCTCAGATCAAGAGTTGAAATAATTATGCAGTGCACATTTGATAAACATTCTCTAGATCTGCTTTAGGGAAATAAACATATATATTTAACATAAGAAAAACCAAAGAATCTTCTTTTTCTAATATTCTGTAAAGAGGCCTTGCTCCATTTACTGCTACTAATGATTCAACAAAAAAATGGAATGTGGACTTGTTCCTTCTTCCCCCTGGAATATCATCATCTCTGGAATTCTGGAAACTTTTCTGTCTTCTGGCCACTCTTTTCTAATTTGTAGCCACAAAAGTAATTCTCTTGACTCCAGCCAAAACACTGCCACTGATATCTTTTTTTCATATTGAATTTGAATTTAAATTTAAAATCAACAATTATTTCAATCAATGAGTAACTTTTGGTTACAATACCTGCTAATTAAGGAAAGATATAATGCATGTAGCACAAGAAGATTGCAATGAAAAGCTTTTTAGGGTTTTTTTAGAGTTCTAGACACTAATAATTCACTAACACATAAAGAGAATCTTATATGCATATGACAGCTATACAAAAACTTGCAGTTTTTAAAATAACTTTAAAAAGTTTACATGTGTGACCTTCGATATATGTGCAATCTTTTTTTTATATTTATACACACATAGATATATATGTAATTACTTAGGGTGAAAGCCGTATCAGTGTTCATAGGGTTTTAGTTTAAAAAATAACATGAAATTAAGAAAAATGTGTGATAGAAAGACATTAGAAAATATCAGACTGAAATGAAACTGATTGTTAAGATATATCAAAGATAAAGTTTAACCCTGAGGATACTCCCATGAAGGGGGGGTGAAGTGACGACCTCCCAACACTTAGTTTTAGGTCATGTCTCTATAAAGGGCAGTCCCGGCACACATATTTCAGAAACAGTACATAGAAAATTCATAGAGCAAAAATATATCGAATGATTCACATATGCCTTAAGGTCCCTATCAGTATTTATGTATATGTATGTCTTTTCTAATGTAAAGAAAGTGAGAGAGTTTGGTCAATGGAGCCTATTATATACAGTATATTTTTAATTATATACAGTATATTTTAATGACTTATGGAGACCCTGCTGCATATTAAACTTTTGGGTAAACTCTTTGTGTATTTTATCTCAGTCCCATGACGCAGGTTTAACTTGTCCCATTTTGTACATTCAGATATTAAGATTCAGAGAAATCAAATGACTTATTCAATGCTATACAGTAAATCAATACAGACCAAGAATCCAAACTGACATCTTAATTTTAAAGTGTCTGAGTAGACCCTGTTCTAGGTAGGACTGTCCCTCAGTTCCTCACCCAGCACTGAGTCACAAGCCTTAGACATATGACTGTAGCCTTGGTCCTTTATGAATGTTCCCAGATGCCCTTAGAAGTAGCACCAAATAAGCACCACTCAGAACCACACTGGCAACTAGGTAGGTGGCTTTTCCTGAGAATGTCTTGAAGAGTTGAGGAGTCACTCAGATATTTTTGTTTTTGACCAAGCATGTAGTTCCTGGAAAAGTGTTCACTTCATTGTCTAATGCATAAAAAAGTATTGAAACTCAGATTTAACAACATGTCTTTACCATGGGCTTCTTGAAAAAGCCCACATACTTGATAGGTAAGAATTGCTTGCTTGGGGCAGAGAGTTGAATCAGGAAGGTTTTGAAGATCTCTTAGTTCTATATATGGGCATGCCCAAAGCCAAGTATTATCCCCTGGCCAGACAGAAAGAGGATCTTTTCCTCCATTTTCACATATAATTTGGTTCCTATAATATCTTTTTTTTGGGAAAAAATAATTCACATATAAGAAATGGCTTTAGGGCACAGCTGAAATTGTTCAAAGACATTTCTGTCTATGGCAGTAAAATAATTAGCAATTGTATGCATTAAAGTTTCCCTGTGTCTGCTCATTGGAATAACAAATCATTTATTAGTTTAAAAAAAAATCTTTAGATTGATGTCAATGAGGGAAATGTTGACTAATGGTGGAACCCTGATATGAAATATATTAGGTAAATGAATGTGAACACTTTGGTAACCTTTGATAGACATATGTATTTAAGTTGATGACAGTTTCTTCACCCTCAGTCATCTAATAATTAAAGTTAATAATTGAAACAAAAGCAAAGTGTAATAAATTTATTTCCTCAATGTTCTCTTCTACAGAGTTTGTCAACTTTGGGTTGGTCTAATTGAATTAACAACAAAGTCGAACATGTATTGAATTGAGTCTCAATAATGTAGCATCAGCAATACTGAATAGTGATTAACAAACTTACCCATTTCCTTCCCACTTTTCACTTATATCTTCCATTTGTGATACTATACTCTTATAAAAAAGAAATGAAGACTCCTGGTCTCATTATGCTTTTATATTTCTATTCTTAAGAATGAATGAAACTAAATTTCATACATGTAAGTTTTGCCTTTATTTAATAATGAGGGCACTGTATAAGCAAACTTTTTAATTTACAGCTTGGCAGTGCCACCCCATTATAACCTTTGGGTCTTATGGTGTCACATGGATCGATTTCATTGTCATGTAATATAAAACTAATGGGTCATGATTGTTATTGTAAAATTTCAGAACTCAATAAGCTTTCTGTTTTACCTTATAATTCATTTTGCTGATACCATTTTGTTTATTAGATTCTTGCATTTTTTAAGGAAATGCCTCCAGACCTAACATGGCTCTAGGAGATAAGTTTTCCATTTGATCTTAAAATATCTATGAGGCACTGGTGCTGAGAAGAGCATTTTTCTGTTATAAGGCTGACACTCCACTTTGATGTGGGCCCTCACTGTCTCAGCTCCATAGTTTCTAATCACCTCCACCTGGTCCGCAAGGTTTTACTTTAATAGGAACACATTCCCAAGAAAAATTCATATTATTCCTTGGGTTCTAACAGTGCAGAGGGTTTTCCTTTGTTTTCATTCAACTTTGAGCAAAGGTAAATGGATTTTCAGACACTGCTTTCTATCGGTTGCCCATACAATTTAGTGACAGAAAGTGGCTTTTATAACCTAGTAACACCTCAGGTCACTTTAAGTGAATCCCTTCAGATTTATGGGAATGGCTTGGTTGGTAAATTTATTGCAAGTCTTTGCCTTAAGTAAAACTATGGGTATTTTTCTCTCTTGATCTGAGGTTTCTACATAAGAAAGCCTGCAAGAGGCTACAAAGTTGAAGAGAGTTATTCCTATTCAATAATTCAATAAATGTTATTGAATGACTACAGGTTGGTAGCTTGTACTAAGTACTGGGCTTACACTAGTGGATAAAAGTCAAAAGGCTGTCTACTCTTATGATTTCTTATAATCTATTGAGAAAGACAGGTATTTTAAATAATTGTACCATTAAGTAGTGATAAATGCTGGAGAGATATACATAAGACAGACAACAAACTTTCTTAAACTGTGAAGTTTTAACTGAGGACTGTAAGGATAGTTTTGAGGAGAAAAGATGCCTATTAAGAAGGGGATGTACAGTAAAAATAAGGATTCATAAAGATCCAGTGGTAGCTGAGAGTGTTGACACAACCTGGAATCCCAGGCAAGTTGGAGCCCAGTCTGTGCAACTTGGTGACTAAAGAAGACTGTGTCTCAAAATTAAAATAAATAAATAAATAAATAAATAAATAAATAAATAAAAATTAAAAAAACAAAAGATTTTAGATTGTAGTTCAGTATGAAGGCTCAGGGTTCCATACAATCGTGCAGTCAGTTAATAACTGACCTAGTGGAGGTAGGCACAAGTGAAGAAAAACTAGAACATAAAGGCTTAGACCACTTTGGAAACAGTCTTCATATTAAAAACAGTAAGAAGCCATTAAAAGGCTTTCAAGTAAAGATATTTAAACACTTTTTACTATTTTAACTACTCAGACTCGAGTTGTTGAATTACTTCCTGCTTTTAGAGGTGGTGAACCTACAGCATATGTACTGCAGGTGGCTGTTTTTAACATTGAACGCTCCACAAGGTTCACCATCACTGGCATAAGTAATTCTGGGTGAAAAAATAGTTGACTCATCTTTACAGTAACTGTAACCACTACAGCAGCAATTTGTATATGTGTCTAACTTTGAAATGTAGACACTTATGAAGGGAGTATATAATATCTCTTTTGGGTTCAATTAAAGTGTTCTAGCTTTAAAATGCTTTTTAAAATTATAAATGTCAACCCTAGATGATCCCAACATTCATGAATGATGAGCTGTATCTGATCTGAACGTCAAATACTTTTCAGCAACTTGCAGAAGGGCTTTTGATTGAGTTAATGAGACAGCTGAACACAAGGAAATTGCATGTAAATATATATATATAGAATGAAACTTCAGAGAAAATATTTTCATTTAATATTAATAAACAATGAAAGAGATTTCAGAACAAAATGGTTACAGAAACTAATTTCTATTACTGCCCTATGATACAAGTATCAAAAATGTTTCCAAGAAAGAAAACGTTCTAAGTTTTGGGGTCATTTATTGAATTTCCTTGAATCTTTTGTTTTGTTATTTTCTGGCAAGACAATCTGTGTGTAGTATTTGGATGTGTTCTTAAGCCGCATATGCATAGTTCTCATTTATTACTTGTCAGTCCGTGAAGCAGAGAAGGATGAGGCAGCACTGCGTTTAATCATGTCTCTTCATGGGTTTTGTACAATCCTCTTCATTCTGCCTAATAACATGCTGCTAACATTTACTTAATCTTAAATACAGCTCAGAAATAAAAGGGCCATATAAGCCTTCTTCTGTTTATAGTGCCAATCAACTGGAGCCTTCTAGCAATTATTGACTAATTAATAGTTATCTTAGGGAAAACAGAGAACTTATTAGGGATTTATATGTGGAATTAAGGCAAGGTGGCTTGTGTAATTCTACTGCTGATAGAGCCAGCGTAGATAAGTCCTGAGATACTGCTCAAAGCTTATAAAAATTATTTGCAAAGACAGATTCTGAGTTTATAAGAAGAGACAGATTCTTAACTGAATTCCTTGTTGATGGTTTCTGGATTTGATTTAAAGTTTGCTGGTATTCTTTAGGTAAAAATAAACAAACAAAAAAAATCCATGTATTTCTTTTAAGATATTTCCTGTTATAATATAATATAGTGCCCCGAGAACAACTTAAAGATGATGCCTTATTAAACAAAAGTTAAATGTAGTGTTTTGATCTAGGTTATGTTTACTTTTTGTACAGAATTATCCACTGAGGTGCTTCAGCTTAGATTTTACACAAACATGCACAATTTGGTTCAGTATTTATGATTCAAGCTATATGTTAACACTGTTATACAGAAGGATATGCCTGGTTCTCAAAAATATTAGTGTTAACTAAGCCAAGGCTGAGCAATGTGGATGTTCATAATTTTTTTATAATTAGCATATGTCTTAGTTACTTTTTGCTCATTGCCAAGACAAAATACCTGATGCCCAAAGTTAGGGAAGGAAAGGCTTATTCTTACAGTTTCTCGGGAGTTTCAGTCCATAAAGTGGGCTCCAAGGCAGCATGGGATGACGGGGCTACAGTTCATGGCGGCTGCAAGCTGCAAGCCGCAATCCATGCTGGCGAGAGAGAGGGCGGAAGCCGGGAAGCAAGCAAGAGGAAGACCCGCCTTCCCTTATACTGTATCTCAGCTCCACCCCTGGGCGGGTGTAGCAGTCACATCATTAATCCTGGCGCCATTAATCCTGGCGCTAGACAACAAACTGATCACAAGTGTCAGACTCAGCCCCATCAAAAGTATGAGGACTTGGGGGTAC
>RJWM01051397.1:0-10446 GCA_004363535.1 Dasyprocta punctata
ATCTTTGGGCCTCTCAGTCGCAAAGACACATGCACATGCATATATATAAACACACACACACACACACACATGCACCCAAGAACTGATTGTTGCTGAAAGTATAGCATTTTTAGGGGAAGAGCACCAGCTCAGAAGCAATATAGGAAAAACTTCTAAGACTTTCTATATGAGTGTTTCTTTTAAATGCCTAAAGAGTTCATAGAAGAAATAACCTTTTTTTGAGATTTTTCTTGTTCTAAATACACAATGTTCACAAAATGTTATATTTGCAATTTTATAGTTTTTGAAAGGATGCTCAAATGATTTAAACTTCAAGACTTACAAAGCCTGGACATGTCTGTGTCATTAAGATACATTAAGTATGCTACTTAGCCTGAAAACTTGCTAATCACTCTTCAAGACATGGAAGTATGACCAAAAGGTGTCCCCAACAGGGACAACAGTTTGGTTCATCTCCCCTCCTTAATACATGTTGAACATGCCTCAGATATCCAACTGTAGTCAACATTCTTATTCATCTCCACTATGGCACTGTAAGTTTTCTAAAATCAAGGTTGGGTGTCATTTATCTTTGTGTTTCCTCTGTGTGACGCAGTGGTGGGCATACTGTAAACTCACAAGAAAAAGTATGGAACTGAACCAAAGTACATATTAATTTGCAGAAAGAAAATATCTTTATTATATTGTACGGTGTTTCTTCACAAAGGAATCCAAAACAAAGTAAACATATAATAAAAGAGACAGATAATCAGTTCATGATATTGCATCTACAGGTTTGTACTGTGCCAATTATATGCATATATAGGTTGTTGTTTTCGAGTATCACTTAATATTCATAGAATGGAACTCAGTGCAGTTTTATAGCTTGGTTACAGGAGGAGAGGCAAAAAAATTGCCAGGGGTATCTGACTGCAGAATCTTCCTCTTTCCACTACATCAAGCTGATATTTAAAAGGAATAAAGGGAAGTGAAAAGAAAATAAAAGTAAGTCCTATTTCCTTTTATTATGTTTTAAAGATAGTATTTGAATATAATACACATTTTAATATCTGTAGCACTTGCAAGATAGCTCTAGATGACAATCTCTATGATTAGAATACTGAATAAATGAAGGTAAGGTTCAATATAAAATTGC
Source organism: Dasyprocta punctata (assembly GCA_004363535.1). Lineage (NCBI taxonomy): Eukaryota > Metazoa > Chordata > Mammalia > Rodentia > Dasyproctidae > Dasyprocta > Dasyprocta punctata. The sequence goes on from RJWM01051397.1 coordinate 1,136, forward strand.
AAACATACGTGGAACATAGCATATAAAATAAAATCTTCTGGAAAAACAATGTTTCAGATTTCTATTAAAAGCATTTCCTTAGGGTTTTGGAGGGCCCACATTGATTTGTTAGAGCACGTCATTTTCATCTTTATCTGTTAAAATAAAAATGTTTTCTAGAGCCTATTTATTAAAAAATTATGATATAATATGGACTTCATTTACTTCATTTTCTATAAATATCTCATGTGTGTGTTTCCACCTCCATCCTCCCTTCTTGTATTTCACCTGCCCAGTGGCCTTGTTCATAGAAGTATTCATTTATGCATTTATTGACTGAACTTCTAAAGAGTATTACATAGTTTTGATTATATCTGTTATAAATGAAAACTAATATATATATATATATATATATATATATATATATATATAGTTTCCTCGTACCTTATATTGTAGTTTGGGGTTTAGAATAATTTATAAAAGTGTTTATAATGGTCACTCAAGGTGTCAAACACAAAGAAAGTGCAGGAAGTCTGTCTACTCACTAAAGACCTAGAGAATCCAGCCTAGAGCCTGTATCCCATGGCAATATCCTGCATTAGTTCAGTGTAAGACCTAGAGCCCATGACAATGCTTCCCGTGAATCCAGCTGGAGGCCTAGAGCCCTTAACAATGATTCATGCAAGTCTGTTTCGTGGATCAGCACTGGGAAGGCCCCAAGGTCAGCGGTGGAAGCTAAAAAGTCTGTGCCAGCAGGATGAAGGATTGTGCCAGTAGGCTGAGGGTTCTGCAATGGAGCCAGAAAACAACACTCAAAGTAAAAACCAGAGCTTCCCTGAAAAGTACCATACTCGTCTTCAGGGACAATGAGGTCCCGAGTTTCTGCGACAACGAAAACAACCAAGTTCACATTAGGAAAGAAACTCGACAAGGTCCTCCAGGAGAACCCATGGCAGCAGGAGAATCAACATCACTAAAGAACACCAACACTACTTTTCCTCTCCAGGTCTCCTTTTTATGCTGGCAACAGTCCTCAGGTGGGTCATCTACACTCAGCACCACTCTGATTCAGTTCAGCTGGTGTTTAAATTGATCATCAGTTTTCGATCCACCACACCTTATAAAAGTATTTTGTAAGGGAAGTAATATATCCAATATCTTTTACAGAATTTCTGGAGTCTATAGTTTCAGAGAAGTCATCAGCTTCACACTCATTTGCAGAAAAGTAACAGACTGATAATTCCCTCTAGAATTTTTCATAAGCACTGATTCAATATGATTTAAAAAAAAACATCTCAGATGGTCAGTTCACAAAACAACTTCCTAGTGTTAATATCTGCTCTATTACCAGATGAAAAGAGATACAGACCAGTTAGGGAACCTTCCATGTACAGTAGTAGTATACTTGACCCTTTAAGAATGTTTTATCTTAGTCTTGTAAACCTCTAAAGGTCAGGCACCTTTTGCTCCCACAATGAAATTCTTTCATCACGTTCCTTTAGCCTATACATTTAAAAATCATGACCTAAAAATCACAATTCAAGCATTAGTTTTCTCTAAATATGTCACATACATGTCTTCATCTATATCTTTTTTAACGTTTGACCTTCTTAACGGCTTTGCTGATACAATTAGGCATTTATTGACTGAATTCTTTAAAGAGGCTTTTGATTCATATTTCCTATTGTTTTACAATCTCACCACCTGCTAAATGTTCTTACTTCAACAGCTACCCTCTCCTTCATATGTGTGATTTAGAGAGCTTTCTGATTCTTAGCATTCCTTAAACCATGATATTCCTGCTTAAAATTTTTCACTGGTTTGTCTACAGTCCAGACAAAACTGACCTTTGCAAGCTCATCTTTTCTCCCTTTTCTGTCACACTAATTTGCTGGTTGCTCTCCCAAATGACTATTATCCTTCCTCCCTTTAATGCTTGATTTGTACTCTTTCTCCATTTGGGGGGACCCACTACATCATTCTCTTAAACCACGTGAATCTTAGCCAAGATTTTAACTCAGTTGTCTCCTTTTTCAGGAATCCTTCCTTACCCACCCAACCAAAAAGAAAATTCTCCTTCCTCCAATTAAGGATCTACTTCCTCTAAGTAGGGATATTTTGGTATAGTATTACTGAGACACAGGCATACGTATTTGCTTAGGTATTTTCTAAAGCTATGTCCTAGAACAACAGAGCTGAATGATTGCCTAGAAAGATTTTTCTCACATAGAACTAACTCAAAAACAAATATTCTATTAATGCTTACACATCAAAAAAATTAAATTTCAAGTATCCTAATTGTAAGGAAGAACAAAAAGTGAAATCATTCTTGATTGATTTCTCCATAGGTTAGTATCACTATTCTATGGGTAGCCACAACTTGACTTCCCCAGAGAAAGCACTTACCTTTGAATGATCAATGCGACTACTTAGTTCTTTAGATGCAAATCCCCCGAATATAAGGCTGTGGATAGCTCCTATCCTTGCACATGCCAGCATGGTATACATTGCTTGTGGGATCATGGGCATGTAGATGACAACAGTGTCACCTTTTTTGATACCATACTTGACCAAAACACCAGCAAGTTTAGAGACCTGTTAAAAAAACCATTAGATCAACAAAGGGTATTCTACATTATTTCACTAAACCTACAAGTTAAGACAGTAACTATAGGAAGTGATAACCACCTCCCTCCATCTCTTGGTCCCTTCCCCATTTGAGAAAGATCGATCTCTCTACTTCCAATTATCTATCTCTTATTTTGCTCTTCATTTATATTTTGGGTTTCTTATACAAGAGCAACCACACAATAATTAAGTTCCTGTGTCTGATTTATTTATATTAATATGATAGTCTCAAGGTGCATCAGTTTTCCTAAAAATGACTCAAGTCTATCCTTCTTTGTGGTAAGGTACTACTCTGTTGTGTATCAACACATTTTCCATTCATCTGTTGATGGACATATAGGCAGTTTCCAGGATTTATCTATTGTGAGTCAGGCTGCTATAAACTTGAGTCTGCATGTAACTTCTGTAATATGATGCTGTTAACTCTTTCAGGAAGACATCTAGTAGGGGAATAGATGGGTTAAATGGAATTTCTACTTTTAGTTTTTTGAGAAATCTCAATACTGGTTTTCATAATACTTATTCTAGTTTATATTTCCACCAACAATATTAAAGCATTCCTTTTTCTTGTAGCCTCACCAGGGTTTGTTATTTGTGTTCTTCATGGTAGCCATTTTTTCTGGAGTAAATGAAATTGTAGTGGTTTTAATTTGCATTTCTCTAATAGCCAGCAGTGTTGAGCATTTCTTCATGTATTTATTGACATTTTGCATTTCTTCTGAGAAGTTTCTATTCACTAAAATTGTCCATTTTTGATTAAGGAGGTGTCTAATTTTTTGAGTTCTTTATATAGTCTGGATGTCACTCCTGGGTTCAAGGAATAGCTGGCAATTTTTTTCCCATTCTATAGATTGTCTCTTCACTCCCTTGCTTTATATTATTTGCTGTTTTTACTATCTAAAGACAATTACTTTTCTTTATACATCATACATTATTTTTTATACATGGTAATTTCCTTTTAGGCCAACACACACACATATTTCTTTTTACTTTGAACATGTATTTTTAAAGACCAAACATACAAACGTCTCTTTCCCCTTAACATATGCTTTTGCAATTTCTAGTGGTAAAATAAAAACAGATCATAAGCCCACACATTTTATAATTTGTTGCAAAAAACAGAAACCTTTCCACAGAACAATTATAGCAGGCTCTTAGTAATACCCAGAATTAATAGTTCAATATTCTTTCACCTAAAAATGTTTCTTCAAGCATGTTATGGTGGTACCCACATGTGATTGTAGCACTCTGGGATTATAAGGCAGAGGGATCATAAATTCAAGCCCCGGTTGGACAATTTAGTGACTTTGTGGTACATTGCCTTAAGATAAAAAACAAAGAGGGATGGAGCTAGAGCTCTGTGTGAAGGCCTTGAGTTCAGTTCTCAATATCACAAAAAATTCACTTAAAATATTCTAAATATTCTTTCACTTAAAGCAGGGTGTGTGGCATTTAGTAACTTCTCCCCTCAAACAGTAAACATAAAAATTGTGTTTTATACTATCTTGAAAGATCACCAACCTTATTGAAGAGGATAGTGGAGCAGAGCAAAGGGTAGTGGAGAACAGAGGAAGAGTGGATGTCATTGTCAGTGGGAGAATCAGGGAGACCTCTCTAAGAAAGTGACATTTTAGCAAAGACATGTACAAGGTTGAGAATAAGTGGACACTTGTGGGTACATTATTCTAGGCAGTAGGAAAAATAGCATAAATATGTAAGTAGAATGAAGATTATAAGTGACGCTCTTCCTTGGAAATGTAAGAAAGCCCTGAAGCTGGTGACATGGCTTCTGTCCATCAAGTCAGTGCTCAAGGGCTCTAGAGGACAGCAGGCAACTAGAAGAACTCTGGCTTGCTTTTGAACATGACTGTTTAAGATAATGAATAGAGAATATTTGATAAATGAATTAACTATTCGTTTCCTTTTATTTCAATCTAGCTCTCTTTGAAAACATTCAAAGAATTCTAAATCCTGACTATTCTTTTCTCTGTTTGTTTATGTATAATATCCATGTAGATGGTGGAAAATGATTAAAGTTAAGGACTATAGTGAAACAGAGAAAGTTTTTAAAAAACTAAGTATCTTAGTTACTTTTCACTTGCTGAGACAGAAAACCTGACACCCAAAATTAGGGAAGGAAAGGTTTATTTCTTACAGTTCTTGGGAGTTCCAGTCCATACTTAGTTAGCTCCAAGGCAGCGTGGCATGACAGGGCAGCCATTCATGGTGACCACCAAACAGCAAGGCTAAACATTGGCCAGAGAGAGCCGAAGAGCACAAGAGGGAAGACCTATGCCCCTCCGCCTTACTCTGAATCTCAGCTCCACCCCTGGGTGGGTGCAGCACTCACATCACCAATCCCAGAACCACAGAACAAATGAATCATGAATGTCAGACTCAGCCCGTCCAAATTATGAGTCCTTGTGGAGACACAGGATCACCCAATACACTCAGTGTTTTATCTTTCCCTGTACCCCAAACTATAATTGAGTGCTGTGTCAAGAACTCCAAAAATATACCAAAGTAATATAAATCATGAACTGAAATTCTATATGTAGCTCACAAACCAAGATAAACATTGAGACTCTAGAACTGAACAATTCAGTGTGTAGTCCCTGCAAAATTCATCACCTTCTGTGATGATACATTTGAATATCCTCTTTAAGTCTAGCTCTGAGACAGATGAAGGAAAAGGAGTCTAAATATTCACAGCTGGAACTTTAACATCTTGAATAGTGTCTTTTATAGTTTAGATATAAAAAAAAGTTTCCCCCATATTCTCATGTATGTGGAAAGTGATTGAATTATAAGGGTGCTACACTCATCAGTGGATCCATCCAATGATGAGGTCAGTAGCAGAAGGTGGTATTAGGAGGCGAGGCCTGGTTGAAGGTGGCCATTGGAGGTGTACCACAGAATGGTGTATTCACATTCTTGCTTCCTCCTTTCTCATTTTGCTTCCTGGTTTCCATGAATTGAGCTACTTTTCCTCTGCCATGTTGTTTGTGCTTTGCAGTCTACCAACCATGGATTAACCGATGAGCCAAAGTAAAACTCTCCTCTTTTGAGTTGCAAGTGTAAGGTATTCTGTGACAGAAAAGTGACTGTGAAATATTTTGGTGCAAGGGAAGTATGTTGTTACTGCAACTGTACCTAACCATATGGTTTTGATAAAAACCTTTGACAATGCTTTCTGGGAAGTGTTTGAAAATACTTGCAGATACTGGCTAGAGAAATTCTAGAAAGCTATTAGCTAAACTTGATGGAAGATTCTGGTCTGACCTCAAAGACTAGAATGCTGACAAAAATGCACACAGTAAAGTTCAGGACCAAGAGGTTTCAGTTGGGAACAAGAAATAATTTGGCAGTTGGACAAGAAGCCATCCATGCTGTGCTCAGGCAGAAAATTTATCTACTTTTTCCCTAGGTTATGATACTTTTCAGGATATTGAGATTAAGAGCAGCAAACTAGTTAATCTGATGAAAAACATTTCAAGACAGCCCAATGTTCTGGTTGTGGCATGAGTACTGCTGGCATATTTTAACCAGTTCTATAATAAAAATCAGCAATAAAATGCACAACTAAATAATTTAGAAATTTTGCAATTTCACCAGAAAGGAAGTTCTTGCAGTCTTAAAGCCATGTAGAACATGACTGCTGGAGAGATTGCATTAAAAAAATAAAAGTCAAGTATTTTACATCAAGACAATACAAAAGTGACTTGAAGGCATCTCAGGAATCAGCTAGATCACACTCTTGATATGCTCAGGGTGCAAAACTGGAAAGTTTTCATTTGAGAAAAGAGACCTAGGGTGTCCTGTTCATTCAGAATGACAAAGGGAAATGTTTCCCCAAGTTCAGCCATCCAAATATTCAGAGCACATAAATCCTAAAGAGTCATATCTATTTATTGAGCTGGCAACAGACACTGGTATCAGAAATGTAATGCTGATTTTACAGGAACACAAAATGTAAGAGTTGTGGGATAAGAAAGATTTCCACCCAGATTTCAGAAGAAGGTCTGAGAGGCCAGGCAGTGTGCCTCTGAGAGGCCAGTGATTAAAGCTGTAAGAGCGAAGCTGAAAGTGCTGTGGAGACTTCAGGAAGGTGGAGATGGCAGGAACATGGAATATCTGCTGAAGAATTCTGCAAATAATGAGCACAGTCATCCCAAAAGAGAGGCTGTCTGGGCTGCAACTGACAATGTAGAGGGGGCTGGACTACCAGTTCTTTGGAGCTCACATCTCCCCACAAACAGGATTTAATGTTTGCCCTGCTGAGTTTTGGTCTCACTTTGGTCCCCTTCTTTTCGATTCCTCTATTTTTTTCTTTCAGAATGGGAATGTTTACTCTGTCCCATTGTATGTTGGAAGTACACAATTTTCTTTTTAATTTTAGGGGTTCAAAATTAAGGATTTTCCTTGAATCTCAGAGAAGATTGGACTTAGACTTTTCAGCAACGCTGAAACTGTTAAAACTCTGATGACTGTTAGAGATAAACTAAACACATTTTGAATAAAAAGAAGGGCCTGAGGCTTTTAGGGGTCAGGCAAAAAATGTGATTGTTTCAATCTAAAATGTTCCCCCATATTCTCATGCATGGAAGGTAAATGGATCATGGACTCTATCACACATCAGTAGATTCATTCAGTGATGAATTCAGTAGCCGAATATGCTTTAGGAGGTGAGCCCTGATTGGAGATGAGTCACTGGGAATGCAAACTGAAAGAATATATTTTCAACCCCTCTTCCCTTTTCATTCTGCTTCCTGGCTACCATGGAATGAGCAGATGTGTTTAATCCCAGCCCTTCTACCATGCTGTTTCTGCCTTGGCATCAGGCAAACATGGACTGAAAATGTGGCCCAAACCAGTGCTCTACTCCTTTGTTTTAGATGTTCAATATTTTAACCAAGCAACAGGAAAGTGATTAAGACAGTGCCTGTTGTTGAATAAAAATATTGTTCAACCAAACCCAATCAAGCAATGATCCACTAACTTTATATTCTTGCCTCACTTCACGATATTGCTGGAAGATGCTCACAAGTTTTCTGTCTTCTGAAAGACATGAAATCAAGAAATTCAAGACCTCATTTTGAAAGTAAGATTTTAAAATGTTAGGTCATAGGCAAATGTACCCCTAAAATGCATTTAACTTGAGACTGTATCATATATTTTTAGGAAGAGCCAACATAATTTAGTAGGCTACATATGTACAATGGTTTGGATATGCTCTGAGCATATCTCTCAAAGATTCACACTCTGCAAACTTGATATCCAGGATGGTGCTATAGAGAGATGGTAGTATTTTTAAGAAGTGAGCTTGGCAGAAATTCAAGTCATTAAGAATATCACCTTTATAAGAGGCTAATGTGGCTCTCCTACGCCTGCATGTAGTTCCTGCAAAAGCAGGTTGTTACAAAAAGCACGTGCCTTGTCCCTGAATCTTTCTTGTTTATTCTCTCGCCATCTGATTCCTCCCTCTCTCACACAGTCCTGCCATGATGCCATCCGCCACATTATGATGGCGCAAGAAGGCGCTCATCAGAGTTAAGTATGCTGGTGCCATGTTCTTTGACCTGCAAGCCATGAGCTAACTAAACTTTGTTTTTTGTTTTTTTGTTTTTTTGTTTTTTTTCTATATATAATGTATCTACTCTTGGGTAGGGGATAGTAAGAGAAAATGGTCTAAGATGATTTGCAAATCTAGAATAGCAGGTTTTTTTGAAAAATAAGGTCAAGGGATACCAGGGCTGTGTTATTGAATGACTATAATCAACTTTTGTGGGGATATTTATTATAGAAAGCTTGAAGTTACTTTCTACTGAATTTAAAATATATTCTTCTACATCCTAAGTATCTTTATTTTATATTGTAAATTTACACTATAATCTCATATCTCTAAAGTGTGATATGCACCAACAATTAATGTTCTCTCACTCGTGCACTTCTTCCATTTATATTATCTGTTTGACTCCTGTGGGCATCTGAGTTATTAGCCCTTGCCCCGAAAACACGTCAAAGGATGTTGCACCAGCTCTTTGTAACCACTAGATGGTGTCCATTTGGTCTGATTTCTTGTGGCTGTATTTTGATACTCCATATCCACTGCAGAATTGGTCAAAAACAGAACTATTACATAATTAAACTCCAGACTTCTTTTTTTAGTAATTTACAAGACTAAATGCAATTGTGATGAAATTTTCCAATGTGAACATGCAAATTTAAATAGATAAAATGGGGAGGTACATAATACATATGAGGAAATTCACAGGAAAATATATTTCTGGTGAGACTTCTAGTAAACAATTTACAAAAAATATCAGGTAATAGTAAGAATAAGCAGATAGACATTGATTTAATGTGAATTCACTTCAGAATATTTGACTTTGAACTATCCCTTGTTAAATCTGGAGTTGGGAGCTGCAGAAAAGTATACTTTATAATCTTGTCTTAGATGCAAAAAGAGTACAAATCATTTCAAAGATAAGGGTAAGCAATAGTAAGCAAAGATGAAAAAGTGTGGAAATTTCAATCATATAAACTTACATAGTCATTCAAAAAGTGCTATTGAAACTTCAACACAAAAGGTCATTTAAGCAATAGTTCTGAGGGTTCAGGTTTTTGAACTTTTTATCAACTTCAGATAGAAAATTATCAAAGAGAAAGAAAAAGTTTATATCTTCATCCAATGACAGTATTAT
>RJWM01051398.1:0-10447 GCA_004363535.1 Dasyprocta punctata
AGACCTCTACAACCACCTGAGGGAGTTCAGGATCAGCCCCTGCACTGGGATGTGTAGCCAGAGTCTTTGATCTGATTTTTCTTCAGAGATCAGAGGTCATATTTAAAGTGGCTTTAAGTCCATTGGAAAGTTGAAACACTTTGATATTGCAGCATGAAAACCTAGAAATCATGGTAGTCTTCATGCAAAACACATTACCCAACCTGGGCTTGGTGCAAATGGAGAAGACCACCTATTGGGTGTTTGAGGTGGACATTGCTAAACAGTTACAAGCTTATGAAGTGAGTACCTGGACTTTCAAGATACTGTGGTTTCCTTTCCTCTTAGTGCCAACCAAAGAATGAATAAATTAGAGGAAACCCTCAAGAGCTCATGCAAACAGAACCTTGACTTCCTTGAATAATTGCAGGTGGCACATGGTAGGATCCAAAGTCTTGAAACCATGGTAGAGAAGCTGGTGAGCAAGCAGAGCAAGCTGAAGCAGGCCACACTGGCCTTGGAGCCGGAGGATCACCCTGCTGTGGATGGTGAGGGAGCCGGAAGGCAGCCTGCCAAGGAAGCCACTGAAGCTGAGCACTCTCTGGAGTCTGACTCTGCTTAGCCTTAGCACACAGGTGACAGCTCTGCATTGAAATCACACACTTTCCTAACACTGTCCAGGCCTTCATTATGGCAGACTGAAGAAGCGAGAGCCAGAGAACACAGTGTGAAGCAAACTTTTTGAGCTCAGACTTGCAATTCAGAAGGAAAAAATCTTGATGCTTCTGTTATTTTTGTTTTATGTTCTAGTCCATCCCTTCTCCAGTCCAGATTACTGTATGGTAGCTTTAGATGGCATGGGCATAATAAATGAACCTTTATGTTAATAAAATCTTCTGAAAAAGAAGAACCCAAGAACAAATAAATTCATTACAGATCGCTTCCAAATATGTTTCTAAAGACTATTGTATGTCAATCAATAGAAAGTGAAAGATATCAATTCTACTCATTTTGTTCCAAGCAAATAGAAGAGGGAGAAATGCTTTCTATTTCACCTTATAAATTTATTTATAGAACTAAATTATAACATTTCCTAATATCCTAACCAGATAAAATATATACGAAGGAGAAAACCACAAATAAGTATTTTTCAGAACTATAGATATTAAATTCTTAACAAAATGTTACCAAATAATATTCAGCAATAAATAAAAGGAATTGTCACTTATGTTTATCCAGGTATGCTAAGCTGGGTCCCTGTTTGAAAACTGACTAATGCAACCCACCCAATTACTAAACGAAAGAAGAAAACTCTACATGGCTTTAGGTTTGGTAGTATTTGGATATAACAGTAAAAGCATGTTCCAGGGAACATTTGTTATGTTGGAATCATAAAATGAAGAATTTCTATTCTATTAAAATAGAAGGGAGACTATTAAGGAGTAAGGAGTTCAGGGAAAAGAATGGGAAAGGGGAAAATGACACTCGATAGAATCAAAGTATCTTATATACATGTATGAAAATTTGACAATAAAGTCCAATAAAAGTTATGGTGGGGGGGAAAAGAGAATTTATGTCCTGAGAAAGGTACTGCTTAGAGAATGGAATGACAGTCCATAGACTGGGACAAAATATTTCATAAACACATATCTGATAAAGACTCGTATCCCAAATATATAAGGAAATTTTCAAACTCAGTGGTAAGAAAAAAATACAGTTGCAAATGGAAAAGACATCTAAATAAACACCTCACTAAAGAAGATATATGGCCAGGCATGGTGGTGCACACCTGCAATCCCAGCACTTGGGAGGCTGAGGTAGGGGGATTGCCACAATTTTGAGGTCAGCCTTGTCTACATAGTGAGTTTAAAGCCAGCCTGAACTACGTTACAAGATCCTGTCTCAGGAAAAGTTACATAGATGGCAAATAAACATATATAAAGATATTCTACATCATATTGAGGGATTGTAAGTTAAAACAAGATACCCCCGCACACTTATTTGAATGATTTAAATAAATACATAATCTGCAGAGTACACAAAATGCCAGGAAGAATGCAGATCATCAGAAACTCCCATTTGTTGCTGGTGGAAATACAAAGTGGTACAGCCACATTGGAAAGCTGTCTGATATTGCCTTACAAAAATTAGAATAAGCTTCCTGCAGGACTAAGCATACACACTCCTTGGTATTTACACAAATGTGTTGAAAATTTAAGTTCACACAAAAACTTGCACATGAATGATTAGAGCAGTTTTGTTCATAACTGCACAAATCCAGAAGCTATCACAATGTTGCTCAATAGATCTATGAATAAATAAACTCTGTTACATCTACACAGTGCAAACTTATTTTGAAATAACAAAAAATAATCTTCAAGTCACATAAATACATTTAGGAAGCTTAAGTATATATCGCTAAGTGCAAGAATCCAATGTCATGTGGCTCCTTTATAGCCCCAGCTATAGACATCCTGGGAAAGGCAAACTTGAGGTGAAATAAATATCCAGAGCTTACCAGGGTTCTAGGAGGGGCCTCATCAGTGGAAACAAATGGTCACACTAAAGCCACGTGGTCAGAGCAGTAGAAACTAGGGATTACTGGTTGTGAGGAGGAATGAAGAAGCACTGTACTTTTTGTGCAGTTTTTCTGTAAAACTAAAATACTATAAAAATAAATTGCACTATTTAAAATTGTTTTGCTTTATTAACGAATCTATTAAGAGGTAGAAAGATAAGCCCCCTGCCTGTAATCCCAACACTCAGGAGTCTAAGGCAGGAGAATCTTTCCAGATTTCAGACCAGTTTGGGATATAGCAAGTTCAGTGTCAGGCTGATTACTTTCTGAGACCCTGCCACAAACAAACAAACAAACAAACACACACACACAAAACAAGGATGAAATGCACGCCACAGACCACGATAAAATGTTTGTAAACCACATGTCTGATAAAGCACTAGGATCCAGTATATACAAAACTCTCAAAACTCAACAGCCAACAAATAAGCCTATTTGAAAGAGAGCAAAAGGTATGAAGATATATTTCCTGCAGAGGACACATAGCTGGCAAGTGAACAAAAAGCTAACAAGTAAGGTCAAATCCAGACCCAGAGGGACACATTTGACTGATAAAGATGCAAAGAACCCTTTGTAGATTTTGCCGTTTTATTATGTACCTAAGCAGTGAAAGGAAGAGTAGATGCTACCAGCTCCTCACCATCTTTGTTCTGTACAATGGAAAACATGCATTAAGACAAGAGATCAGTGATTGCCATGTGAATTATGGGACATCACATTGCTCTGGGGCCTGTAATGTGGGCCACCTGTGTGGTTTTATGGATTGTAGCTATTCTCTGAGGTTGTGCCCATGAGAACCTGTGGTGAAGAAACACCTGGCTTATGACAGACTCCCAAGGGACTTACTACTGATGGCATAACATTACCCTTATTCTTTTTTTTTTTCTGTAGATAACATAACTTGTATCTGCTTGTTTGCTCGCTTGCTTTCATTCTTTTATCTTTTGTTTTCTTGGTGTTGAGAATTGAACTCAGGACGTCTGCTTGCCAGGCAGGTGCTATGCCACTTAGCTGTATCCCCAAGTCTTCCAAAGGACTTAGAATAGCAAATGGAAATTAACCTCTTAATAGGTATGACAACTCTTCATTCTCCTGTGCTCTGGTAGGATCAGATTAGCTGCAGTTCAAATCCCAATCTCTGGCCTATGCAAAGGCATTGCTAATAACCATAACTCAGGAGTGGTCAGGCACAACTGTAACCCCAAGGCTGTGGGAGGCTAAGACAAGAGGAATGCAAGGTTGAATCCAGTCTGGGAAACTTAGCAAATCTGTGCCTCAAAGGGCTGTGGGTGTGGCTCAGTCCTAAGGCCTTTGGTATAATCCCCAGCACTGAAAATTTTAAAACAACAACCCAAAAATTAACGTGGCCAGTGACAAAGCAGACTGTGATCTCCTGTGTTTGCAATCCAGCCCTGCAAGTCTTTGTGAAGTGCAAGGCGGCTGAGAGAAAATGCAGAGAAGGGGAAAGGAGTAGGCTAACGTTAGACATAACTAATGTCAATCTAAAATCATCATGAACCCAGGCGTGGTGGTGCACCAGAGGCTGAGGCAGGAGAATCACTATGAGTTGAGGCCAGCATGTGCTAAATATGTGAGTTCAAGGCCAGTCTGAACTACAGTGAGACCCTGTCTCAACTGCCTCTCCTAAATAAATAAAATCATCAATTGCATGAGTGTATGTGTGGCTCTGTGGTAGAGTTCTTGTCTAACATGTGAGATTCTGGGTGCCACCCCTAGCATCAGACAAATAAAGTGATCACCAAAAAGACTGCATGAATCCTAAGTATGAACATACTAAACAACAAAAATGAGTGTTAGATTAGATTAGATTAGATTAGATGACAAATTGCTGCTAGAGTACCTAACAGATTGTAGAAATTATAGGATAGAGATAGTAATCCGGGGAAATTCATAGTACTAAATGCTTTCACCAGTGAAAATGACAGGGAAGCAAATCAATTAGATATCTGTGATCGCTAATTAGGCATTGGCTCAGTGAGATTAACTGTTACACAGGTAGCTCCCAGCATACTGCAGGCTTATAATCACAGATACTGAGTTTTCAGTTCCAAAGCACAGCAATCAGTTGAAGATCCCAATAAAGCAAGTTGCATGAGTTGTTTTCTCAGTACATATAGAAGTTTTATTTACACTACGCTCTAGTTTGTTAAGTATACAGTAGAATTTTCTCTAAAACCCAGTCTACTCACTTAATTTATTTAGCTCAAAAATGCTAACAATCACCTGAACTGCTCGAAAAGGAAACCAATAGTTTTGCTTGATGCAAATTTACCACAGAACTCCAATCTGCAAAACGTGCATCATCTGTGAGCACAATAAAGTACAGTGCAGCAAAACAAGGTGTATCTGTAGGGTTGAGTCTCTGAGAGTGTTTCCCAGAGAAGCATTTGAATCAGTGACTAAGCACAATCTATCTTCACCATGTAGATGAACATCAATTGATTCTATGAAAGCCTGAATAGAACGAAATAAAACAGGAGAAGCAAATTCTCTTTCTTCTATGATTGGGCCATTCATTTCTTACACTTGGATGTCAGAATTCTGGATTCTCTAGCATATGGACTCTGGAATGCCACTAGTGTCTCCTAGATCTTCAGGCCTTTGCCTTAAAGCAAATTATTCCATTAGCTCCACAGGTTCTCAAGCCTTTGACTTAGACTGAGTCACACACTAGATCCTCTGTGCTGCAGTTTGCAGAAGGCCCTCATGGCCCCTCTGTGTCCACAAGCAGTGAGCCCATTTGCACAGTAAATCCCTATCTTTTTTATTGGCTGTGTTTCTGAGGAAGCCTCACTAATACATACCCAAGTTTCAACGAATCACAATGAAATAAGCCAAAAGGCAGTACAGAGAAGAAAATAAAGATAGAAGCAAAATCAAAGGTGGTAGATAATAGAGAAGTTGATCAATTTAATAAATCAAAATTCCATTTTAAAAAAAGCAAATTAGACAGGCTGATAGCTCACTTGATCAACAAAAAGAGGAAGAAAACACTCTCATACAAAATAGAAACTGAAAAGAAATAGAAACTGAAACAGAAGAAACTTTAAGTCATGATATTACTTTCCAGGCTTCTATGTACACAAATTTTAAACCTAGAAGAAATGATAATTTTCCTAGGGAAATACAGGTGGGCCAAATGACTCCACTAGAAATAGAATGCTTAGTAGTCTAACTTCTGTGAAAGAAATAGAGATAAAGAGGTACAGCAAGAGGAAAATGTGTCCGAAATGTGTATCTGAACTCTTGTTCCTGAAATATTCTTGGGTCTGTGGCTCTGACCACCTTAGACTTAAGTATCTCATGACTTAGATACTCATGACTTAGACTAAGCTTCCTTTTTTTATTTCTTGTTTCATTTATTTCTTTTCTATGGGGAAACTTCTTAGGATGCTGGGAGGCCACTTCTGACAATAGCACTCGAGGAAAAGTTTGTGGTATCTCTTCCTTCATTTAACATTGTATTAAACATTCTGGAAAGGACAATCATATAAGAAATAAGAAAAAAGTCTGAAAGGAAGAAATAAAACTAAAATGTACATTCGATACTATTACGATGTAGGTGGCATAAAGGATTTATGGAACACGAGCATTAACTATGAACTTTACCAAAGTTGGTGGGAAAGAGGAATTGAAGGCATTTTTTATTTTATAAAGCAAAAAATGAAACAAGAAAAACAGAGAAAGCAATTGAATTACTGTGAAAATACAGAAAGTAGTCACAGGAAAATTCTTTTGTTAATTCAAGTCCATATGTTTATGCACCAATTTTTCAAAAGATGATCATAGAGCTTTACAATGTGTGTCACATCACAGCAAATTATAAATGATTTCATGTGTTGTGTAAGAATATTATAATATCCCTTTCATCCTTTGTGTTGGCATCATTTTTTATTTCTACATTATAAGCCCCATAATACATAACTTTCCCTTAAACATCAAATGATCTTTAGCTTTTTGTGGTGCTGGGAAATGAAGCCATAGCCTAATGCATACTAGTCAAGTACTCTGCACTGACCTATACCCTTAGTCTAAAGAATTTTTAACAATGAATAAGATCACCCTTTGTATTTACTGTATTTAGTGCATTTGTTCATTCATGTACTTCTAAGTTGCATTCTGATATAATTTCCCTTCAAAATGAAGAGCTTACATCATTCACATTTCATGGAATAAGTGTCTGCTGGTGACAAATTTCATAAGGTGTTTGCTTTGTCTTGTTTTTCCCTGAAAAAGTCTTTAGTTGGACTCTATTTGGGAGGCTATGTGTTTGTGTGTGGTTCCAGAGTTCCAGGCTGACAAAATTTCTTCTTTCAGTGCTTCATAGCAGGCTATGAAACTATGTACATTATGGCCATATTTTAATGTAATTGTAAATATGCATACAGCTTTAATATACATGTATGTTTGACGTATATGTGGGTAACAGGAACGTGAGATATGTACACACATGCAGCTAATGATCTGGAATGATATGCTAGGTGGTGAGGGCTTTGTTAGGTTTCATTTTCTCACTTTTGCTTCTCCTGTAGTCTGCACAGACCATGCAGTGATAACCCAGGCTCCTGCCAAAGCTCTGTTTTAGAGAGAGGAACCCGGTTAGTGAGGGGGCGGGATGGGGGTGTGAAGCCCTAGTCTTCTGCACAGGGCACCATCAGCAAGCAGTTTCCTCTTCCTGTGTTGCAAGCAGTCTGAAATTTACCAGGGTAAACCTGCTCCCAGGTCTCTGCTCAAAGCCACTGCTCCCCACTGTGGTTTGTACCGGTCCTGTGTGAGTCCACCATGCTGTGTCACTGCCCATGGATGGAACTGGGCCCTTTTGTGCATCTGTATTGTTTGGTGGAACTCAAGTGGGGCTCTAAATCTTGCCTGGTTTCCAAGGCGCACTTTTCAGGGAATTAGAGAGTGAAGTTCAGTTTGGGATCCGAGGTAACTGGAGGAGATCTGAAGAATGAAGCTTGGGGTGCCAAGACAAGGTTGGAGGACCTGGAGTGGGTTCCCGGGAAGGGGAAAGCAGGCAGGGAGAGAAGGGGGAAGGGAGGACCCAGCCTGGCCAAGCCTAAGTGAGGGAACCCCAATGCCTGAGAAGATATTTCTCTTTACAAGAACCTTTATGGTCTTTGTGGGAGGGGAGTAGTGGGAGAAAGAGGAGGGAAAGGATGAACAGGAGGAAGAGGAGGAGAGAGAAACAGAGAGAATTAGGGAGAGAAGGAATTGGAGAGAGAGAGAGACTCTGAAAGAGTAGGAGGCATTCATAAATTTCAAAGCTTGTTGACACTTTTAGAGGAGAGTCTCCCCCACTCATTTTCCCAGCCTAGAACCAGACTGGGATGTGATCCTAGAGGCACTGGGCCATGTTCCTCCCTAACTCAGGGTTAGGACCCCAGTCCAGCCAAGATGTGCGGAGAATCTGAGGTGAATAGAACCAGCCAAAGAGTCTGGAGAACCTCAGGTTCAAAAAAGACAGATACAATATCTAGTGTTCTGCTGGGAACTTTAAATTCCCCTCCCAAGGAAACAAAAGCTGCTCTGGATGGCTGCTTCTGTTGGTTCCCAAGAGATTAATTCCAGTTGTTGCCATGGGGGAAGGGAGGACCCCAGAACTAAGGAAGTGTCCTGTAACTATGAAATTTCAGGACATTACCTATAGATTTCCATGAGAGAAAGAAATTGTTTAATTTTTTATTATGAAACATTTCAAACATACAAAAAGTTAAGCCACCACCCTATCCCCTTCAGAGAAGGAAACACTGCCTCAACGTAAAAGTCCTGTGTCCTCCCCTCTGCCTCTTTCCTCTCTCCTTCCCCCTCCCTCCCAGCTTTCCCTGCAATCCCTCATTCCTTTCCCTTTGCCAATCACCTGCCTTCCTCCCCTTTTCCTGAAAGGAAAGAGGCAGGATGAAGTATGTCCCTTTCCAAGTTCACATTCTGCACACTGGATTGAAGAGTGCCTCCTTGCCCTTTCTGACCTTTGTGTACCCAGCCTTCCTCTTGACATGACTGGAAGAGCTCCAGAATGTGTCTTCTTTCCAGATGCTCCAAGACAAGATTTCCTTGAGCCCTTCTCTCTGTACCCTCCCCAGACCTGCACCTGAAAGGACTGGGTGACTCCAGGTGACCAGTGAAGAAGGTTACTCTGAAGGGGTTTTGGGTAGGAGAGAGGAGTTTGACAGGTGACAAAGGTGGAGAAAGGGAGTAGAGTCTCAGAGTCCTCAAATCACTTGGGGAGCTGTGACAGTTCTAGTACATGAGGAGTAACTGAACACAAACTCTGACACTTGTAAATTGCTAAGTGTTATTTTGAATATCGAAGAAATAAAAGGGATGCTTCTTCCTTTTTCATAGTTTCCCGCCTGTGTTCATAGGGAGTTTTAATGATTTGTGGCAGCAGCAATAAAAACTAATAGAAGGAGAAAAGAGTCACTAAGCTACCAGCTCAAGGATGAAGAAAAACAAGCACAAGTAGGAGGAAGACAGAGGACCCTGCACTGTAGCAGCTGTCTCTTCCATGACCCCCTTGTCAGGGCAGGGGACTGAGGTGCAGTGGGGGATGGGGTGAGGGTGGGGCGGGTCAAGGTGCACACCCCTATATCCCAGGTCTCAGCTCCCACCCTCCCACTAACCCAGCCTGGAGGAGGAAACAGGGGCCTCTGGAAGACTCTTCCTTGTCTGTCAGCTCAGCTGCCCTAGCCCAGGCATCTAATGCCCTGAGGGCCTTCGGGTCCTCAGCCACAAGAAGAGACAAAGACAGCTGGCTCTGCTGTCTCCCAGCCCAGCTACAGAAGTCTACATCAGAAGCTCATGAAATAGATGGCCCGGTGGAAAACTGACAACTAGTGGCGAGGTTTTGCTGAGCCTCCAGAACATTTGCCAAGATGGAACGGATAGCATTCCCAGAGAGGAAACATCTGTTTTGCTGGGCTGCTTGCTGGTGCATTCTCAGACTACTGGGTCCCCTGCTGCTCTCAGCTGTAGCACAGGTGCAAAGGCTTAGCGGGGCGTCCTCTGACCAGGAGCTTCCCTGGGCAAGTTGATTTTTAGTTTTCCCCTCCAGAATGAGATGCAAACATGACCTGGGAAGTAGTAAACAGTGGGATCTTCTGTTTCAGCATCTCTGAGTGCAAACTGCAGCTCATTCACAAAGGAATTGAGAATACTCAGGACTCAAACTGCTGTGGGGGTCTCATTAAGGAGGATGCTGTCCTTGGTAGACTACCCTCAGTCTGAAGAATTTCTAACAGTGAAAAAGATCACCTTTTGTACTTCCTGTCGTTAGTGCATTTATTCATTCGTGTATGTCTAAGTTTCATTCTGGTATAATTTCACTTCAGCCTAAGGAACTTACATTCACATTTCTTATAATAAGTGTCTGCTGATGACAAATTTCATAAGGTGTTTGCTTTGTCTTGTTTTTGTCTGAAAAAGTCGTTAGTTTGCCTCGATTTGGGAGGCTGTTTCCCAGAGTTTCAGGTTGCAGTCTTTCTTTTTTTAGTGCTTTAGAGCAGGTTATTAAACAGTACTTACGTTATGGCCATATTTTAATAAAAGCATAAATATATATACGTGTGTAATATGCATATGTGTGTGATGTATATGTGCTTAATAGACACATGAGAAACATGGAGCTAATGATCTGGAATGATATGCAGTGGTAATCTCTAGGTGCAGGTGATGGAGGCTTTGGTAAGTTTCATTTTCTCACTTTTGCTACCCCTGGAGCCTGCACAGGCCACCCAGAAATAACCCAGGATCCTCTCAGCTCCTTTTTAGCAGAAAAAACAGCTGTCAGTGGAGGAGTGTGATTGAAGGCTTGCAACACCATGCCAAGGGACCACCTGCAATTTCACCAAGGGGACAGCAGTGCTGCTG